>JAGDQP010003716.1:55517-80512 GCA_022664845.1 Lepisma saccharinum
AGAGAGAGAGAGAGAGAGAGAGAGAGAGAGAGAGAGAGAGAGAGAGAGAACAGAAAACTGTTGGCGATGACAAAAATTAAACCAGTAAATAGAAAGAGTAGATCCAGGGCTTGTGTAGCTGCAGATACAGCGGAGACATATGGGTGAAGAGGATTGGTCTGTACAACTGCACACTGTCTCAAATACTGTAACGTACCCTAGGTACCCCGGTCTAGTCTATTTATTAATTACCACTGCTCTGATTCTGGTGTGGGATTTGGTTAGGTGCTGAAAGGCAAAAATTATTAAAATGGAACTACGAATGGATAAAAAAAACCACTTGCATAACTATGTAGTGTGGTGTCGTCCTAAGGAAAGAGGGCATCGTACGTGCAAAGGAAAGTATATATCAGAGGAAACAGGAACCAAAACAATAGGAAGACAATTGATCTATTTATTCAGGTCAACCTAAGGCAGGAGCCCGAGAATAAGTGAAGTTACATGCTTATAGCAACGCCTTGTATACCTCTACACAGTGGGTAATAAAGCAGCTTGCGCGCCAGAAAAATAGTCCTTCTACATTCTGCTTTTACAGTCTACTGAAACAGTTATTACTTTCGTGGATTATTATCAGAATTATTCAATTGATTTATTATATTTTATTGTATTTAACTATCTTTCATACATTCTTTCTTTGCTTGTAAATAGTTCTTAAAGCAATGTTCGTTTGTATTCTTGTGCGGTGTAAAATGTCCTGCATACACTTACACACACACACACACTCATGTTATTCTTTTATAATTAGGTTTGAATAAACATTTAATTCAAAATCTTTAAATATACTTGAACTACATATACTAGACATTTAGAAATCTGATAACATTCAGTATAAAGAATGGATAATACTTTGAAAAACAATATAACTTAAACCCCAAAATTACGTTCTACAGAGCAAAGTTTTGGGTTGACATGGGTGACCAATAGATGATACAATGCTACCCTCATCAAAAGGAATGTGGGTGACGTCACAAACACACGCAAATAAAATAATAATAATAATAATATATGCATGGATATTACTAGGGGATTAAAATACATCGATATACACGACTTGTTATCAGCACGTCAAAACGGATTCATTAAAGGTAAATCCAGCAACGCGGCGACACTTCATGTGAATGAAAAATATATATAGTCTAAATGCATTAAATAGGAAAGAGTATGTAACCGCAGAAACAGCAGCATTTAGCCTATAACAATAAAATTTTATCCTACGCACTTGGCTGAACTCAGTGCCTGTGTACCTGTAAGCACAAATCGCTTGCCTGTATACTCATCCACTATTCAATAAAAGGGAAAGGGTTAAGCATGATTGTTGCTACCATCTCATACGGCTTATTTACGAGTATATTTTTCTAAAGCCCTAGGAAAATATAAAGGGTGCTGATTTTTTATACACATATGTGCAGCTCATGCATGCATGCACGAGAGCACAGTACGCTATTTAACTTTTTAAAAGCCAGAATATGACCTTGTGTAAAAATAAACAAATCTGTGCCAATAGATGGCATCAAAATGCATTTCAATATATTTTTTTTTGTTTCTAAAAAAAAGTTCTGTGTTATAAATTACGCCTTTTGTTGTAGATTATCTTTCTATTAAATCATACTTACATAAAATTTTAGACTTACTGGATGGAGGTCTATTGAAGCGGACGTAGTAGGACCAGTTTTGCTGAGAACATCATTTAATATCGAAGGCACTCCAGCAGACACTTTCCTTGACATGAGCAACTGGGTGAAAGGAATTGTCTTCATTAATGGTTTCAATCTAGGACGATACCTAAATCTTGGGCCTCCGAAAACGCTCTATGTGCCAGCACCACTTCTGAAGCAAGGAGCGAATGAGGTAAGCATAGAAAAGAAGATAAATAAATCATTTATGACGCAGCGAGATAAAGGAATTACCTCGATAGTGAAATCACCTTCAGCAATCTCCCGAATATGTAAAATCATAAGTTTGCTCTGGTAGTGAGCTGCTAAATAAATGGTATATTTATAAATATTATTTCTAGCACACTCATGCTTCTTGTAGTGTTTATGAGATTACTTGTGAACACTTGAACATATGAAGAACTCAATTAAATACCAAGATGTCATCCATTTTAGGTCACTAATATCCAATATACCATAGTTAAAGTTACCTTCATAAACGAATAATGATAAAAACTGTACGTATGTTGATAATAATAGCTTTATTCATCTTATTTCGCTGAATATACGCGAGAATGTAATTCAGCACATTCTTAAAGTCGACAAAACATTTTGAAGAAAGATGTAAGTATTAAGTGCCAATCAGATAGCTCGATAAGCTCGTTGTCAAGGTAAACAACTGAGGACCAATCATAAACATTGTCCTACAACGATTAGGAAAAATCCAGGAATGGCTTTAATCAATAGAATAACAGAGTTCATCTAATTAAGTCTAACAGCCAATCAGAAAGAAGCTTAGAACTCTCATAAGAAATCAGACATACATTAATTTGTTTATGGTTATGCATAATAAAATAAAGGAATAGCTACACAAATTATAAATCATAGTTGTACAATCATGATAAAAAAAATAGATTAAATATGATGTCAAATAATTCCATTTTGGTTTCTAGGCATGAATATCATATTGATTCCCTATTAACCTTACTTTCTCCCCTTATAACTTTCCACCGAATACAGTTCAGTGGCTTTCTTCTCTCTTAAAAATGTCGTCAACAGTGTGTTACTTTTGAAATACTTCTTGGATTAATCATCAGGAGTACCACAAGGCACCGTTCTCGGGCCAATTCTTATCATTATAATTATTAATGAGATTATTGTCTTTTGTCTTTCGTAAACATTATCTTTGTTCATTACCTGTAAATATATGTTCATTTCAAAATGTTTTCTGTATAAGGTGTACGAAATGTGTGTGTCCTATACCGAATGGAGAAATAAACTACCTAACATTAAATCCTGTACAAACAAGCAATCACTGCTGTTACCTCGACCTTCCTAGTGTAATTCAATACACTAAATAAATCCATGAAAAATTAGTAACATTAATAGCAATATAAGGTTACATAAGTCCGAAGGTCCGAAGTAATCACCTACAATATCTACAAACTGTTTACATTTCTTATGGAAATTTTAAAATCAATTCTGGAATTCTTATTCTGATGTTGCTTTCTTGCATGGATGGTCTCTGATTATTCCAAACTGCGTTCTCATTCTTGATACTTGATGAGGAGGGTAACAAAAAATGGAATATGGTTGGTGTTCAATTATTGGAAAATTATCTCTTTTTTTGTTTCTGCAAAATTTCTTTGAAACTAACTACAGTATGTTGGATTCTTGAAGGAGTGCTTTATCTAGGATTTTCAGATCAGGAGAGGAAGTGTGTGACATTGAAATTAGAGGCATGTTTATTCGCACTGTTTGTCAGTTTTTTCCTGAAGAAAAGAAGAAAGAAAAAAGAAAGAAAGAAAAACATTGCATTTAGTGTGAGATTAAATCTGAAACGAGGACGGGGAGTTACCATCCACATAGCAATTTTGGCCTGACTCAAAACTTAACCAAGCTTCCTTTGGCAAATGCGACAACTTAGCACAAATGACTTTGTTTACGAGAAGGGAACAAAGATGAAATATCAGAATGACCAACATAACGAAGTTTTATTCTGATAGTTATGTGTGTTCATTCAATGTTGGATGCTTAGTTACTAGTGTCATTTACTCAATAATTTTCCTGTTGTGTGGGCATGTAAAATAATGCACACAGCGATGAAAATTAACCTTAATATTATCTAAAAGAATCATAATATACAGACATGTTTAGTCTGATATTTTAAAAAGACAACGAACATAGAAACTAAGACTTGTACGCACAAAATATGAATTATGGCAACCATTAATATTTGACTAGTAATTAATTGTTCGTAAAACTATTAATTTTGTTTATCAATAATCCGATTACCGTAATCCCATTTTACATTTAACTATTAACATTAAAACAGCAGATCATAGGAAGATGGCAACAACACTTGTGATACTGTATATTGTCAATTCTTCAAGTATGTTTCCAAGCTGTCTATTGTAACCTTTTTCCGGTGTTAAAAATACCAATTATGTGACCTAAAAAATGTGTTTGCTATTTGTATTTCTCTTTGGAATGCGAAGGCTTAATTTATCATTATCTAACTGACAATTTACTATTTTATAAAGAATCCTGAAATAAACTCATCTTGTTGTGGGTGCTTACAATTTTACGTTAGTTGTTTCAGGAGTCCTAACTTTCGGTTGTGATGAACGCTATTTCCTACAATGAAGAGGAAGAAGTTTAGAGCACTATTTAGATGTTGTCATCGTAATGTTGTGTTTTGAAATAGATGAACAATATATCACGGGTGTTTGTACAAAAGTTTAGTTATGAGAAGATTTGATTTGAAAGTCGGAAATACATAGCACTTCCCTATTATGTCTATAAATAAAAGTACTCTAAGATCTTTTTTTTAAGTGATAGAACTTGGCCCATTACACACGATTGTAGGCAATTTCTTTCTTATTTTGGGAATGTGAAAAACATTTTTTTTAGACAAACAGTTTTGCACAAGCACCGAAGATTTGCTGTAGCAATTAAACTCTTACAGATGTATGTATGAGATGTTCTGGTAGTATCACTGTAATAAGTAGAAAGTTTTGCTTATACTTTGTTGGTAAATCATATACTGTCAGGGATGAATATTACTACAAGTAACTATTTTTACAACATAACTTCTTACAACAATTATAGTTAGCATGCAGATAAAGGCTACAAAAGGATATTGAGTTTTTCTAGTGTAAAAATGAAACAGTTGATTTCTGATTGTTTCATATCCACGAGTTTTGGTTCAACTACATATATGAGAAAATATGTTTCGACATGTACATTGGCGGACTTGTGAATTGCACATCGAAGTAATGATCTGTTAGTAATTGGGTAATCAAACATTTAATCAGGTAACGCAGATTCATGTATTTTAAATGAAAGTTGAGAAGCACTGGTCAGCCAAAGATATCAGGCTCTGGGACAAGAATGTAAACATGTTTGATCAATCATTGTTGTAAGCTAATGTACCAGGTAACATATGCGATATTTAATGAACAAATTAAGCAATGATTAAATATTGCATTAGATGTCAGTTTTATAAGCAAGCTAAGTTCCAAATACAATATTGTGGGATACGTTTTAGATACTTCCCCGCCTTGAAGTTGGTTCTATTTTATAATACTTTCAGGCCACTCAGGTTGAATGATATTCAATCAATATAAACTGCTAACTAATAAAAGCAACTACTCGTGAATTATCAAAAATCGTCTCTTCTGTTGTTCTAAGATACTTTGAAGATTTGGTTACTTGATCATTACATACCAACCACTTACAATTATTATAAAATATACTGGCAATTTTACAATATCACGTGAGCAGTTCAACCAATTAAAGAACTTGAGCATACCTGGTTTTTGAAGAACAGAAGAAGGGGGCGAAAACACATCTACCGGCGGCTGCTGAAACTTTCCCCAGTAAAGAGGAAACAATGTAGGTATTTATCCAAAGATGGCAAAAGCCTCAAGCTGCACATGGAGCCCTAAAAGTTCCCACAACCTACATAGTAAGAAATAAACGCCATGGAGTGTTGAAAGTTTTACAATGTACTATATAAGTTAAATTATACTTAGTTGATTTGAATGCACACAAATACAATCAAACTATTGATAACTTACAAGTGTATTTTTTATATTTTCAGGTTATTGTATTCGAACACTATTCTCCAGCATCTGAGATCATCTTCACTGATACACCGAATCTTGGATAAGACAGTTTCTTATATAATCTATAAGCATATTTACTTGTAAAAGAAATGGATACTATTGTTAATAATAAAGTATAATTATGCATGTTATATTTTATTTCTCAAATACCTATGAATTCTTACTATATAAGGAGCAGAAAACGAACATTTCACATTTCCTACATATATTGCAGCTTGGGAGGTGTTCTTGATTCATTTGATGACGGTGATTTTCAAATAGTAAATCATTATTACAGATTAACCATCACTAATCCCATAATCACCAATACTGTTCAATCAATAATCCAGCACCAATCTTCGAAAGATAAATTTAAGGTTTTTCGGGTCGTCACGCGACGTTCCTCTCGAAGGTCCGAAAGTCCTGATGGATTTTTTTTCTCCTCCACTCACTTTCGTAACTTTCCACGTATAACATAATTACTTCCAATCTTCTTAGATAGTTCGTTAAAATTTCACTTGAGTTTCATTTAATATCTTTTACAACCAACATGTACTTATTTACAGAGTATTTTAAAGTTTGGATGAAATTATAAGCAGTTTGTTGGGTTATGTGTATTTTAACGTTACCATCAGTAACCCAACAAAAACAATGTATCCAGTACGCTAGAGATCCCAATAATGCGGATGAGTGATGGTCAGCCTGTATTAAGAATGAATGATGGTATTACTATTACAATCTAATAGAATAAGTTTTCTGAGATAAGTCTACACTCATACATACTGTATAGCCAGTATTGAGTCTTGGGAAGTTCTACTTGAAATGTGCCGAGCTGAATTATAGGTAGTTTGATCCTTATGTGGGTTTTTCTATTGACGAGCAGGTTACAGAGCAAACACCTTATTTTCTTATGTATTTCCTGTTCCCATAGAGCATGTATGAGAAGGTATAATAGGACTGAATCAAATTATCTCTGTAAATCGATTCAAAAACACTAAAAGGTACTCTTGTAGGAAGAATACTAGTTGAATATCTAATATTAAAGTCCCTACAATTGTAAGAAACTCTACCAGGTCGAAATTTTATTTGGAATTTGAGTAAACACAAATGATGTTCTGAAAATCACACCATTCGAATGTTAAAATGTTTTGTTCATACAAGAAGTAACCCAATGGAGAAAACAGGGTAGGCCCTCCGCTGGGCGGACGCCGGTCAGGGTCGGGCCGCACTCAGTTCCCGATCGTCGGGCGGACAACCCCAAAGGCAGCAAAAACCTTCCAGAAAAACGCTAATTTTGGCCGGCGTCGGCCCGATCATTTCCCGATAGTCACAGTCGGGCACCATGCGTTTGCCACCTGTTTGCACAGCATATGGCTGTAAGAAACATGTTTAGTTGGTCAAAACAAAAGCATGAATGCTGTCTATTCGTATACACACAATTAGTTTCATTATTTCCGTTGCTCTCATCATGATTTACAGTGTTAATTTTTCAACAGTGGCTGCTATGGGGTTCGAACACATGAACCTTCTGTACTTTTCGTTGGTAGCTCGTCGTCTTATCCACTCATCCATGGACCCACGTTGTGACATTGCTGCTTTTTTTACGGTATCTGTATTAACAGGCAGTATAGAATGGAGTTTCTACGCGTTGTTCACCATCATGTACAAATAAAAATTTAACAATATTTCCTTTTTTCTTTCTTATATGCAGCTCTTTTCTTCAAGACCTTGATCATCGCTGCACTATTAAAGTTTTCTTTCTCAATAAGTGTAATATGTCGCCTTAGGGAACACACACAAAGCGAAATCTATGTCATAGATTAACGCCCTATTAACGAAATTAAATGTTCGTTGAAATATAGTTTAAAATTCAATGTTTCCAACAAGCAAACGAGAACATTAAAAATGTAGTTAATTTCATTGTATTTGCTTGCTTTGTATTTTTTATATTTTTCACTACAGATTTCTGTAAAAAGACAAATTAAATTAGGAGATAAATATGTTTTAATGTAATAAGCATATTTTAATATTAGAGCGTTACAGCCCTCGCCCAGAATTCGGCCCATACAAATGCTGCCGCCCACATTTCAACTGTCGGAGTAGAGTCGGGTTCAAAACAAGTGCCGAGTGAAGCCCGACGATCCTAACTGACATTTGAAATTGACTATTTAATCTCTATAATGAAGCAATTTATGACTATTGTAGATGTATCGTGACTATCACTGATTTTAATAGCAATTGTTTTCTGCTGACTGTCTCAGATAGTTGGTGGCCCGCCTTCTTCTCGACTATTCTTGCAGTCATAACTCATATTCCCGCCTTGTTAGGACATGGTCGGCATTTTCCCAGTCCCGATCAAATCCCAACCCCATAGTCGGGACAAGGGAGGTAAAAAAAACCTTTCCCACCCTTTTACCAACCATTTTCTGGTGTGATTGATACACTGCAAGGATCAGTTTAAGCTAGTTAGATCACTCCTATCTTCATTCTTTAGGCCACTTTGACAACAAGATTGTTTGCCTAACGCGCCCATTTGGCGTCGGGCCGCCGGTGGACCGCCTTTAAATGCGACTTTTTCCCGACTGTCACACCCCCGACGCCGGGCCGATGGAGGCAAAAATTGGACCGTCGGGGTTGGGGCGAATTTTCTTCACTGGGAAGTGAGATGGTTCATTAAGTATCTGCTATGTGTTGAATCTTCTTCGCTTTTAGGACTAGAATTATAACTTGTTCCTTCGAGGTAGTTTGACTCTACTCTGTCTCGTAAACAGTAATGAATGAGTGTTCGAGCGTCGTGCTAAGGTTACTTGATAGCTATTGTAAGTGGATGTGGAAGATATAATCTTTCCCTGGAGAGATTGTCTTGGAAAGCTTTTCGAAGTTCGTCGTCAGTGAAAGTCCTTGTGCCTAGTGTATCCTCCTTGCTTTCATACATTGGGAACGTCCAAGAAGGGGGAAGTAAGACAAGTACAATAAGCAATTTACTTATCCAACTGAATGCTCCACTTCTGATTATGTCACCAGTACTCTGTACATGACAAGAACCTTTGGTTAGAGTGTAGAAACAGAACAACTTCTCTTAGAAGAGCCCAAGTTCATGATAGACCAACAGGTGATCCAGATGGAGTGTTTCTCACGGTCAGTAGGGCTATACGGTTTTGGGTTTGACTGCTTTTGTAGATGTCGACAGTTCTTAACGGGTTTAGTGTTCAAGCGTCTATGTCTTCATAAGGAAACTGCATCAGTAATTGACACCTAAAGGACACTTTTCACCGTTGTAATTTTTAACTCAAATACAGTTTAAATGTATTAATCAAATGAGAATGTTACACGTTCTTCATGCTTTCTTCTAATGACTTTTACCCATTACTTTCATCAACATACATATTGGAGAGGAAATAACGTTTTTTGTCTGACCAGTTATGGACACGGAGAAACCTGTATGTTCCAGTAATGGACACCCAGTAATGGACATACTATATAACTCAAAATAATTTAAATAATCATTGCTGATGTTTCGAATATAAGTAGTAAACACGATTATATGTTTAATAATGTTCTTCGATTATCTGATTGTTTGATGGAATTCTACTGAGTGACTGTTCCGAAAGTCCTGGGTTCGAAAACAGCTATCGACCATCCTTGCTGAGGTTTTAACGTTCTTTCTACCTCGGCCATAGCAGGCAAATACCCTAATGGCACCTTCAACTTAGACCTGTCCGACTCCTTCCCGCCTCCTTTCTCCTACTCTATCCCGGCCTGAACCATAGATTCCTTGTGGAGATAAAAATGCAAATTCTAACTTGTCATGAATAGTGTCCACTATTAAAATAAATCATTTCATTAATGGGCATCCCCAAGTCCATCATTGATAAAATGGGACCAAAAAATTTCCTGACCAATTATGGTCATGAAGAGTAAAACAATCTTTCCCAAGTTGAAATAAAACAACTACCAGAATTATGATTTCGCCCTCAAAGTTGCAGGGAGTTTAGCGCGCTCATTTTCTGCTCGCGTGTTCATGAGTTCAATTTCCGCTGAGAGCAATTGAACGGAGTGGTTCGGAACCCACTTTTTAAAACTGTAAGTCTCGTCCTTGAAAGCTCACCAGTTTGCTTAGGACGTTAATAATAACTCAGTAATGAATAGTGCATGTCCGTAACTGGACAAAAATTGACTTTGTCGCTCCGGTAATGGACACCCCCTGCTTTGCGTAACAGATCTAAGGTATAATTGGTTTGGTCATTTAAATACTCGAAACTAAGACATTTCGTAATGGATAACAGTGCAGAACAAAAAGGGGAATCGTTATTGTAATTTCATGAATAAAAAACGAAAGCTCTCACCATAATCACTTTATAAGTTCCTGACCCCACATAGCACTTTTTTTTAACAAATGTAAAGAACGTTTCCTCTTTTCATCTCTCTTTATTCTAATCGACAGGCAACATTTTTTTCTAAAATTGGATGATTTGTCATGGAAAAACCCAGTTACGTACGTTTCAATTTCTCACGTAAAGTGTGAAGAGAAATGCTACTAACATTTCATTCTAATAATAATTATCATCAAGGGATTTTCATCAATAAGAAAAGCTGTTGTAACAAAGTGAATTGTTATAATACTTTTACACGTATAAAATATACAATGTAGATTTAAACCTAGAAAAGGCATCCACACACAGGTTTGTTCTGTTTCGAAAACAACTACGTAGACAGAAATGAATATCATTCTTTACACAAGCAGTAAGTTTGTTTTACTATTGCTAACCTAAACCAATCTAATCTTCCTTATCTAAAATCACTAATGTATAAAATCGTCCACTTAGTGTTGACTCCATCTGCTGGTGCTTAAATAAGACAAATCTTGGCCATATTTCTCCAGCTGTAAAAGTAGCTCGTGGTTAAAACTTTCGCTTTCTAAACCAATCCTGCACGGACGTGGGTTCGAGCCCGGTCAGGTCAAGTTTCTTTCCTACTAGTCAATAAGAACATAGTAACTTCTCTTCATCAAATGACAAACGTATAGAATTTGCAACCGAGAGAGCGAGAGAAAGGGAGATCAAAGCATCACCACTTCCATATGCAAGAAGCATTTCAGAGTACTGAACTGAAAACCTATGGAAATAAACTACAGTTTAGTATCTTAAAGTGACTCATCGTTCGTGCGGATCGTGAAATTTGGGGATAGTGAATTTGCTGTCTGGCACCTTGATCCGACGTTGGATATAACAGCATTTACTTAATTTGTATTTAACGTTCACATATAATATACCGGCATTCTGTCAACACCTTCCACTTCTCTTATGTTATATTTTAAACATAGTAATTACTTATGTCCTGAAAGCTTGTATGGATAAATATAAAACTGAATATTATAATTTTAACTAATTATTCATGCTTTTAGGAATATATCATTACATAAAAATAGATTTTCCAGAACGGGATTCGAACCCAGTATCTCACGATTAGAAACCACGCGCTCTACCGCTGAGCTAACATTAACACATCTACTTCTTTCTTTCTGATAGAACTCCTGACGAAACATGACTGAATATGTCCAAGACAATGGATTTCATATTCTTTGCGAATGCTGTTGTTTTTTCTCCTTTGTCTTGTTCATTGTACTATGAATGCAAGAACTATGTTTGCTGTCTTTGCTTTCTTTGGAAATTTTCTTTTACGTATGGAAAAGTAGGTGACAAAACTATCACGTGATCACATGTGTTCATAGTTTCGAAATACTGTATTATTACGTATTTCAACGAATGTTACTTTTTTCTACACTTAATACAATTTTAACATGTTTTATTCCACTTAAAAGAAAAAACTGGAATATCAAGAATTTTTTCCTCAATTTTTGTTTTCAGCATGTCAATGTCCAACGGTTTTTGAGTGTAAACTTTCTCCTTCAAATATCCACATAACCAATAGTCACAGGGTGTGAGATCAGGGGAGCGGGCTGGCTATTCTATCGGCTCTCTCGTTTCCAACAATATGTTTGGCAATTCACGATTTAGACATTCCCTCGCCGCAGTAACATAATGATGGGATTGACCATCATGTTGGAATAAGTAATGTGCAGTTGAACACTTTTCATCACGGTCATAATAAGTTCATTAAGAATTGCACAGTATCATTTACTATTAACAGTTTCGTGCAAGATTCCCATTCCTAACAATCCTTCCCATCCGATTATTGCACAAACTGGGACTGATTCGGGTTTTCCGAATCTTCAATAATGTACTGATTTTCTCTGACTTAATGGCAGTTGTGGTGATTAATACTTCCGTTGACGTTGAACACAGCTTCATAAGAGAAATGCCATTTCTGAACCCAACATTAGTCGTTCCCATTCCTTAGAACCCATTCACAGAGTTCCAACCGCCTGCCATTGTTATCCTCATTCAGTTCATGAACATGAATCGGATTGAAGTCTTCGTACTTCTTCCGTTACAAAACACGAGACACACTCACTCGCAGCTTGACGAGTCGATTTTGGTGAGCCTCTTTCGAGGGCTTCCATCTGTTATTGCTGCATCAGTGTTACCACTGCGAAGCCTTCCAGGATATTCCCTTTATGAATACTTCCTGTTGCCAGCAGTTGTTTTCTCCACTTCTTCACAGTCGACGGTAACAAGTTACGTGAAAATCACGTCTCGCCAGTCTCATAATCTCACGATCACTCTGGTACGCAATCCCTCATGTTGGATGTTGTGACAGTGACTTGCCGTTGCATGTTCAGCGCCATTTTAGTTAGTGACGTCAATTGAGGTATGTAACTCTTACCTGAACCATCACTGCTTTCTAAAATACATATTTAATTTAAACCTGTAGCCATATTTCTGACTTATCCTGTATTATCTCCGATGTTCATTTAACTCACACTTAAGCTGTGAAAGAGCGACAACATGCCAAATTTAAAATGAATCGGCCTGTTCGTCCGTGTCCAGAAATTAAATCTCAGGAACTATAAAGTGTAGAGAGCTGCTTGAGGCGTCGTTCGAAAGGTCTTGACAAAACTAGTTCAGGGCCCCTGGAACCGTCCTCATTGGTAAAGTAGTTCAGTGTTGTCAGCCCATGCTCTCTGCCAATCTCTTCCCATTTTCTCTGCCAATCCAAGATCTGCCACCTATCTTCATAGTAGGCAACAACGTGTTTTACTCTGGATTTTCTTCGAGCTTTATTCCCGTTCCCTCTGGAGTTCCCCAAGGAAGTGTTCTAGGACCTCTGTTGTTTTTATTGTATATTGATGACCTACCCACGCATTTTTCAGACTTCTCAACTAAGATTCTCCTATTCGCCGACGACTGTAAACTTTACAGACACGATGCCTGTAAATCTCTACTCTCCACGATGCCTTAAGCCTTCAAGATGACATATCTCAGTTTGTTACATTGTGCGATAAATGGAATTTAAAACTAAATCCTCAGAAATGTGCAGCTTTTTCTATTTCCCTGAAAAGGGACACAATCCATCACTCATATACCATTAAAAATATAAATGTAAATGCTGTTTCTTCTTTCAGAGACCTTGGTGTTGTTATTGATAGCAAGCTCACGTTTAGTGAACCCAAATTACTCGAAGTGCTATGAGGAAACTGGTTTTGTTCTATCGCTTCACAGAAATTCGAAATTAGTCTACGCTTAGCTTGTTTTACAAGTCATATGGGTCACCTAGTATTGAATATTGCTCGCCTATATGGTCCATGGCATGTGCCACGCATCTTACTAAGCTAGAATATATTATAAATTTCTTCATTGCTATAGTGAGAGCCAGAGTTCCCGAATTACGTGTGTTCTCTAATGCGGATTTAATGAAAATATTGAATATAAAATCACCTCGAGCTCATTGCGACATTCATGATCTTTTCTTGCACAAAATTGTTGACGGCAATATTCAATATGAGACCTTATTTTCACAAATCAACTTTCGTGTATCTATCTGAATGTAAACAAACCCAGCATAAACTTCGTTCAAGGGTCACTTATAAATAGGATAACTACGAAGTATAATTATTGTCTCCCACAGAGTCAGACATTTAATATTTTTGCCTCTCAGAGCACTTTTAGGGCTCAGATAAATAAATTGTATTTGTAAATATTGCTATCTTGACGTTGTTGTACATATTGTTTATGTTGTTGTTAATTTACGTTAATGTTTCCATGTAAAATGGCCGACATGTGCTGTATTTGGAACTTATTCGCAAATAAAAATAAATAAATTTCTTTAAAAATAATTGTTCAAATTGCTGGCATTTAGTTGAACCTAGTGCCCGAAACTTGGCATAAATATTATTCGACACAAAATAAAAGCACTGAGACGACCCACGTTGCCAAGCAACTTTCTTAGTTTCTTACCAGTGCTGCCAGCCTATTTTCTATAAAATTATTTATTTAAAAAAAAAAATCCATTATATTAAACATAGCACACAAAACTTGGCATAAGCATTGTTTGACACAATGGGAACATAATGCAGATGTTCCCGCTTCCCAGGAACCCCGTTGTCTGTGTTGTCAGTCCATGCCAAAAGTATATCTCATGAACCATAAGGTGTAGATAGATGCTTGAGGTGTCTTTTCAAAGGTCTTAGCTAGACTAGCTCAGTCCAAGCGCACGTGCATGAGCAAAGATAGGCATCCGGAGGGGAGCAGGGGGCTTGTCCCCTGACTATTCTCATCAGAATGTATTAGTAACACAAAATAATTGTTTCTCTAAGGAGAAAGGGTAAATAAAATAGCGAGCAAATGTGTGTATATGCAAAGATATGTTTCGTAAGGAGTGTGGGGCCAGGGGGCTTGCCCACCGAGTACTTACACGAAATTTTCCTAATAGTTTAATATAATCGTTTCTATAAAGCCCCTCCTACGCCATTCGATAAAACTCGAACAGGTCGTTGAACAAGAAATTTGATCAAAATGACGTCACGAATCATGGACTCCACGCAGGAAATCTCTTGAATTCAAGTCTTCTCATCCAATAAATCCTATTTTCTTGAATTCAACGCAGTGATCTACCAATCACATCCCTTGTAACTTGAGCACGTGATTACTGTGCTTTCGGAGGCACATTTCTAAATTCCAAACTAGTTCTGCCAGTAGGCGTGGTTAAGGCGGAGCTTAATGCACTCGGAAGTGACTACTTAAGGATTGCAAACAGTTGACGATATCATTGAGATTACCCAGGAACACCGTTGTCAGTGTAGTCAGCTCATGCCAAAAATATATCTCATGAACCAAATACTATCAATGGACCAGAGCCTTTGCAATTGTTTGAAGAATCGCAGCTCTAACTTGTTTATTTTCTAAATTTGAAGATATTAAGCGTATTTATTATTCGGTTTATTTGGTTGCTTCGAGTTAGCTTAAAGAAAACAACAGAGAATTGTTATTACAAAGCTATTGTTCCAAATACTTAACATTGTTTTTTAGAAAGCAGATACTTTTCTCTCAAATGTATAAGCTTCATATTTGACATTTGGAGACTTGTATTTTTCAAATACAGTAACTTTATTGACAGAGACTCTTATTTTCAATACAATTATAGCTTAACATTATTAATATTAACCTAACTAACTAACTCTATGGCTTATGGAACTCGCAAGTTCATCGCCGCAGTAACAAACGTTCGCCATTGGATTCTATCCTGGGCAGTATCAAGCCAGTTTTCATCACGAACACCTACTTCTCGAAGATCTCTTCTAATATTGTCCTCCCAACGACGTCTCGGTCTTCCCAATGGCCTCTTTCCATTGGGCCTTCCAACCAGGATAGAATATAATCTTCGTTTTCCCCCCATCCGAGCTACATGCCCTGCCCACCTTAGTCGTCTCGATTTCATTATTTTTACAACATCTGGTGAATCGTACAGTCCGTGGAGTTCTTCATTATGCAGTCTCCTCCACTCTCCAGTCATCTCGTCCCGTTTCGGCCCATATATCTTTCTCAAAACCTTATTTTCAAATACACGTAATTTATGTTCATTGTTTTCAAAATTAATATTAACCGAATTTTATAATTTAACCATGAAATAAAAGGGGACCATCTGCTCTTAATTTCCATGTGTCCAATGTTACTTGTACAAACAGAATACTCTAGGCATTAGGTCAGAGAGCATTTTGCCGAAAGTTAGCCTATTTTCGGGCATAACTCTGTGGGATTTAAATTCTTGTATTTCACACATGGATATAGAACTACAATTAATCTAAAGTATATAAAATTGTATAAGAAGTAAAAAATTTTAACTTGATACGAAACATAACAATAAATGACATTGAAAATTAATTTTTAATGCTCAAAGTTAACACAGTTAACGGTATACCACTCTCACTTATCCTTTGTGTTTTTTATTATTATTATTAGGGTTTCAGCGCTGATACCGAAGATGTTGAAGAAATCAGGACAAATCAGTGTCTCTCCTCACAAATACCACAAAGCAAATGCAGAAGTAAATCATTATTATTATTATTCGCCGTGACTCAGGCGGTAGCGCGTCTGACTATGAATCGGGCGGCCTGGGTTCAAATCCCGGCCAGGATGCTGGAGACTCGCAGTGTTCCCATGCCTGGCGCTCTGAGGTGCACTCAGTCTCCTATCAAACTGAGTACCAGAGTGTCCTTGGTACTCCTGGGCACCTTAGGAAGGTAAAGGCGGTCGATCGTGGGACTGATCACCCCTCCTCACTTCGTATCGTAGGTCGAGAATATGTGGAGCGCTACCTCCACATTCCCCATGCACCGTTCACGGCGCGTGTGTATCGTACAGGGATAGCTTTATTATTATTATTATTATTATTAAAAATCTAATTGAATCGTGTGGTTTTTGAAAGGGCATTAGTTCAGTAGTAGGCTACAAGTTTTGGAGAAGTTGAGAAGAAACGTTTTAAAATGGAAAATAATTTTAATGAGATTAATTCTATACAAGTTAGCAGGTTAGTTGGTTGAAAAGTGATTCTGAGTTTGATATATTATCGCTGTTGCAATAAGTGAATATGTTATTGATCAGTAAAAGTTATGGACTGATACCATTAGAAAAGTAATAAAGAAAAAAGTATAGAAACCAAGCATATTTATTTTCTTTTATTTACCATTCATATTCTTTTATTTGAATTCATTTATGTTTCTAAACTGACAATGTTTATTCCATACAATATCTTTTAGATGCTTCTAAACTTTATAACACTGATGTTACAATGAAATAAAAATCATGAGCTACAGTAAGTTTAGTCATTATCTGGGTTTTCATTGTTCACTGGTTACTTGAGATTCTCGTCACAGTATTCTAAATACTATTCAGGCACATAACAATTTAGTTTTTTTTTTAAAACGATTTAGTTTTATTTACTGCACTTGATGGAAACTTTTCCTGGTGGATAAGCTCGTGTCCTTGTGGATAAGTTCTTGACTTATTCCTTCTTAAAAAGTTTTCAGGTGACTATAAAACTTAAGCCAATTGATTTTTCATTTAATTTTTAATGCCAATACGTGCAGCTATCAATGTATTTTCTAAAACTCTGCAAAACTAAAAATAGCCCAATTGTGGACTGATGTCCTTTTAAAAATATATACGATTCAATTACTGTTACCGAGCGCATGTGACCTTGAGTTGCCAACCAACCTATTATTTTGTATTAACAGTGTAAACAAATACTGTAACTATCTACATGTTACATAATTTTTAAGACAAGATATGAGTATAATCAACAGTGTTCCATTTGTAGCGGGGAAGGGGGGGTTGGAATTTCCCCCTCTGTGGAAAAATCTTCCAAATATCCTTCAAGCCTGGGATATGAGTGGATATAAAATATGGTATTCTATGTTCTGAGAGAAATTTACCCTCTTTCTGAAAATTGTACAAATCGGACACTGACTTTATAAGTGGAATTAAGTGGAATTACATGTGACCTTCATGAGATAAATGGGATTTGGACTTTGCCTCAATCATGTAGAATATCTTTTGGAAGCTGAAATAGGTGTTAATTTTAGAAAGCTGCCATTGGTTACGAAAAGTAGCCAAACATTACCGGTAAAAAATGATGAGTTTTAGATTTAAACAAGAGAGGAAAGATAATACGAATTCACACAATCGTCAGAATGATGTCATACAAAATGGAAATTTTTTATCGGTCACTTTAAATAGAAAAAAGTTCAAACTGTAGTAAACGAAGGACAATTATAATTGTCTTCCCCTTTCCAGGAAGAAATTATATAACTTTATATTATAAGATTCATTGTATTATCGTTTTCACAACTTAAGAAAGTTATCGTTCATTATCAATACATTGAAACAGTTCACCTATTTATTATTCTTTATTATCTGATAAGCACATTGATTCAAAGTTCGAGACTTACAGTGTCTTCTCATACATTGACAACCTTGTAAATAATACAAAAACATGTTTACCATAAGATTTGCAATTTACGTGAAGAATGATGAACTAGGAGTGTCGTATTGTCCCATAGAAACTTGTGTCTGCATCAGTTATCTTATCAAATTGACCTTGCCCAATAACAATCTTCAAGTTAAAGTATATATTTACTTAGCGCGTACTGTCAAAGTGGACAGTTACATTCGTGGAATATGTTGTCATCATACTGTCTTGCTGTATGCTTGTTGCTGCCACTTGTAAGTAAATAGAAATTGCGGAAAACACAAATTACTGGTGTATCTAATGTTATTCGAATATTAGCAGTAGAGATGGCTAATATTTTCTGGAACCGTTATAGGAAACGGGTTCTCAGAAACGGTTCCTGCAGATTGAAATGGAACGGTTTTGAAAGAACTAAACCTGCATTTTTTATCTTAGAATAGAGACGAGAAATTTCAATGTTCCTATGGAAATTCGGATATGTAGTCGAAACAGAGCAGAAGAGAGAAGTTAATTATATTTGGACTGTGATTTAGAGTTTAAACAAAGATTAATAAATATGTGACATCATCTATTAAGCTTATTTCTACAGAAATATAATATCCAATTTAAAGAAAATACATTTAGCAAACACAAGTTTCAGTACTTTAAAACAAATAGATTGACTTAGATTAGTATATTTGTTTATTTATAGGAACAGTTTAGGAAATGCAGCGAACTTAGGAAATTACACGAATTGTTATTTTTTTCTCGTCGCTGCGTATGGGTATGATACGATAGTCATTGCTGAATTCAGACACATTCAGATGGGAAGATTTATGCTTATTGGGGTGACTTTATTTTAAAGAAAAACATTTGAAATTGTAAGTTCACAATTAGCATTTCGTATACCTACACATCAAATAAAGAGTTGCTAGTAATAGGCGGACTATGCATATTCTCTCCATGCATGATAAATTGTTAGAAAGGCTCTCCAAAGAGATGGTCCTGTTATCTCAGTTTGGCCAAAAATGGACATAGGACGTTCTTTACCTGTGATCTTCAACTATAATTATAATTTTTTGCGTTACCCCTTTTTATTATAAATATTTTACTTAATATTCACTACGTTTGATGACCACTTTGATGTCAAGAGTATTAACACATTTACTAGATTTTTTTTTAAAATATTACCTGGCAACATTACTGACAGTTGAAAGTTAGGTAATCGTGAGATTCAGGGTAGTCTTGAAACGTACGGACTATAAAATAAAATAAAAACTACATAGGATAATAGAAAATATGTCCAACGAACTTTATCTTAGTTTACTGTGCCATTACCGGTCTATTTATTAATTCGTGCATCAAGAAACACCATACATATATACCCTCTTTCTCTCATTTTTCTGTATCAAAACTTCCGAATACCAAAACAGTTCCTAAGAACGGCTAATTCCCTGAAATTCTAAACCGTTCCTACCATCTCTAATTAGCAGTACAGTTGTTATTAAAGTCAGCAGCTATTCATGCAAATTGTGGGTTTCACCAATCTGTTAACAATTGACATACGATTCGTTCAATGTAGAAAGTATTCGCCTGGACAGAGCCACCTGTTATCATTGCCGTGAACTAGAGTGGATTGGGTATAAATTTTAATAAATCTAACTTGACTTTTCTAACCTAACCTAACAAATGGTTAGTGAACTTTAAAAGATTTGAGAATGCGTATATGTGTATAAAAAAGTAATTTTACTATAAATATAAAATAAAATATAACCTCGCCGGAAATCAAACCCGGGTCACCGGGTCAGCTGTTCGGTACTGTAGTCACAACACTAAAGAGGCAACTATTCACTTGCTGTTTGCCAGTGTTCTTTATGCAGTAGTGGTTCACAACACGCCCACGAGTCAAAACTGATGACGACTTCCGGTGAATACTTTCTACTGTGATCGACTCCTTCTTCCTTAGTTAATGATCTGTTAAATTTTTATCGAAGGTTGGTGGAACCCAACGTTTATAGAACCAATAGGTTACCTCAGGCCTGACGTCATTAAAATATTCAAGGATGATGGAATTAGAGGATAAGCCAAAATTTAAAATAATGAATCCGAACGTCAAAACGCCAGTCCGCCATCTTGGTGTGCCCAGTCAGAATTTAGAACAGTGGTACAGTACAGACCAGTACCGTACACAGAAATTTCTCAAGGGAGGGGGATATCTAGAAAATCATATCCTTGGCAGTTATGCAACACAACACAACAAAAGTTAAGAATATATTTCATGGCTTTTTTCTTAATTTTAGAACAGCTCAATAATTGTGCGAAAAAGTAATAACTCCAAGAATATATTATATCCGTATAGTTTTCTCAGTTCAGTCATAATTCTAATACAAATTTAGCATATTTCAAGCATCAGGTTGAATTTTTTCAAGAACGAAGAGTTTCTCGATGAACATTTACTCATGCTTATATGCTCACTTTGATGACAGTTTTCTCTTGTAAAATTACATTTGAAAATTTGAATTTTTCAAAGATATATTTATTCGTTTCAAAGTATAAAAGTATCTTTGGTGTAGATGTGGGTGCAAGTTGTACAAAATCTAAAGCACCGAGCACAAGCTGATATTGTTCCCGACAAGTTGCTTACTTGTTTCTTTAATTACTTCTGCACACTAAACACATCATCCATGTTATTGGTCGAGTTAAGGTGATAATTTCAATAAGGCTTCGTTAAGTTACAAATTTAACCTATCAAATCTAAGCAATTTTTTTAATTTATGGACTTTAGACATCTAAGGCTGATGTCGGGATAGGGGAGGGGAAATGATTCGGGAAGGTGTCGGCCAGAGCCTATCTTGAAGGTGTCATCCCGGCACTCGCCTGGTGTGACTGAGGAATAACCTAAGTTAGGATGGTCAGCTGCTGGGATCGAACCCACGACCTCCCGAATACTACGCCAACGCTCTACCACTGACCTACGGCGGCTCGGTAAGCAGATAAGCTAAGGAATGTGCTCTCGTTTACCTCCAGTTACTTATTGCTACAATGTAATTACTGTAGTATTTTCCTTCTTTAACAACTAGAAGTATGTTTAGGGGGCCCTTAGGAATCATCATTATGTAAATTATTCAAACTAGGGGGTGCCAATAAGTGGTATACCATTTTTCAATACTGTCTATTTATTTGGCATGGGGGTAAATAATTAGCATTTTTAAAAAAAAAAAATGTTCAGATTTCTAATATAACCATTCTAGTTCTTAAGCTAAAAAAATACGATAGCTAGTATTTTCACGTAGGATGTAACTTCACAGGAACAAATATTTGGCAGGGGTGCCAACTGCTGGTCTCAGCACGTCAGCAGTGCCAATAACTGGTAAGACGTCTTAGATCTCAAAAACATTATAGTGAACGTAAGTGTCAATGACAGTGCAAGAAGGGGGCTAACTACTGGTTAAAGGGATCTATTGGTCATTTTGGTGTTTTGAAGAAAAATAAATGATAAAAAATACATATGTTCTCCAATCTCTAGTTTCATTGTATCACTATAAAATTAATCTCGGGAAAGATTTAAGAGGATATATCAGGGAAGGCAGTTTTGCGATTTAGCTCCCACGCGATTTATCACCTACTTCAATATTTGGACAACAGATGGCACAGTTGTAATTCAAATTCCCAGAAATTCCCTATGCAGGGAAATTTCCCTCTCTCTACAGAAGTGCTTTCTTACTAAGTGAGTGTGCTGGGTGCGGTACTACAGGGTGAAGGAAACTTGTAACATAAAAACATCAACCCCACGACAGTTTCAAAACTTTCTTCCTCCCTCCCCTTTCGCCATCCTCTAAAGGAAAACAAAGAATCCAAAGCCAGCAGCGAAGAATCTTTACGAAGGAAGGAATATCGCCTGAAAAAAGGTTCAGATGAACCAAAAACATTTGCAGCTCTTCCGTTTGTTGTTGACAATAATTTTGAAGAAGACTGAAAAAATCGAAGGACTAGGCCATTGCTTTTCCTTTGCTTTCTTATTTATAAAGCACCTTCATGGCTAAATGGTCGCGCGTTCGATTTCAAATGAAGACACCAACTTCAAAAATATGAACTCGGATAGTGGTTCGAATCAGGAAGTTACTAGTACTTCAGCTTTGAGGGTTAGGATTTGAAACGTTATATAATGAGTCGAAGTGTTCTTTTCAGGATTTACATTATAGAAACAATTTGGAGGGCTCTTTCAAGTTGCTAATAATAATAAGTTTGGCAACTATTATTATTATTATTTTTTTTCAATTCACATCACATGTTAGTCCCGATCATAACTTATAACTCATAACTTATAACTACTGCATAATAATGTATAATGTATGATTGCAATTCCCCCCCCCCTTCCCCTGCCGAGGTTTGGTTAGAAAAGTGTTTCTCAGTTATACATTGCACTCTTAAATTACATTTAAAATAAAACTAATGTTATATCAATTTTTAAATATTGTAATGTAAATTATTTTAACCACAAAAAATATATTACATTCACTATGTGCTTGCAAGTTGTAAAAATAACTTTGTACAGGTTTCATTCTTCATTTAGCTTTCGTTTGAAAATGAACAAATTTGTTTGTTCGTAAGAGAGCATAATATGGCTGCAAATACAAGAGACTTATACAAACTCATTTATTACATCACTTATTAGTGTATTTAAAAAAAAAGAAAAATGGGAAAACTAATATTAAATACAATAAGCATAAAGACAACACTTAAATACTTATGGCGAATACTGAGTATTAGATACGTAAAAATTTTGTATTATTTATAACAACATAATATACCGGTATCAAACAAGATAAATGCATACTTCCCTACATACATTCATTCATGCATACTGTCATATTTGCATTAATACATTTATCTATATAGAGATATATACGCGAGTGTAAAATAAATATTATAATATATTACGCCTAAAAGTAATCCTAAAATTTCAGTACTTGCGTGATATTTTTACTAAAACAACATATTAATATCATTCATAAACATGTGAATTCTGTTCCAAATATACTTTTTTCAAAGACATTGCAGATATTCTTTTCGCTTTAACGAAAAATCTATGTACGAATTAATTTGAACTACATAATTAAAACTGATTTTAGCCTGCGAGCATTTTTGGTCGCAAAAATTTTGATTGTGTTATCATAAGAAATAGTTGAAGCTATTTTATGTTCAATAGCAATAATACTCAAGTTTGAAAGTCTTTCTTGCGCCATGGTGCTTCTTAAGCAATTTTTAATAAGTTTTAGTTTACTAAAACTTCTTCCTCTGAAGCAACTGCTACAGGGAGAGTTACAAATATCTTTACGGCTGTTTTCATATTTGGATATCCAGTCTGTGCTTGTAGATGAGATTCAAGACTCTCGCTGGAGGTGCAGTTTTCATGTTGGCATCCAGTACTAAGGCGTGGTGCTTAAAACTTTCAATTTCCTCAAGAAATTCGTCTTCATTTATGTCGTTCTTGTAAGTTTCTGCTTTTTCGCTGCAGTATGTAAGTCGTTGACATTCACTTTGAGGATGTTACTGCCATTTAGAAAGCTAAAGTTTTCACTGATTTCTTCCAAATGTTGAAACCGGGTTTTTAATTCACCCAATATGTTGTCAACGATCTCAAATAAAGTAATTTTAAGCACATCCTTCCCTGATAAGCCGACACTTTTATCATCGCAGCTCTCGTCAAACATTTTTTTTTTCCTTTTCTCTTCCAAATCAGCAGATCCCCAAGCTTCTCAGCAATTAGTTTAGCTTCTGCAGTTGCTTTGAATGGAGCACTATCCCTAGTCGCTTCCAAGAAGTTTAAAAGGCCATGAATACGTTTGAGTGACTCGTCTACTGTTATGTCAGCACTTTGTAGAAACTTATTTACACGATAGATTTAAGAATTCGATACCAGAAGCAAGTAAGTACAACGAATTCAAACTTACAATTTCCTTGTAAATTCTTAGCCTCGGTCTTTGTTTCTGAAGTAAAGAGACGGCTGAGTGCCAGTTCATCCAGGGGCTCGTAAATCTTGTCTAAGTGTTGATATAAAACTTCAACAGCTTCCTCTTTCTATGACCATCTGGTGTTACTTTGAGATTTTAAGGAAAGTAAGTACATGTTGTTGTTTTTTTCAAAATCTCCCATCTAGATGAAGAGGCTTCGAAAAATACACACAGGCAATTTAGAATGCCAAAGAATGTTTGAGCTTCAGGTGATACCTCCTTGACTCTAATCTATTTCATAACCTTTTAAGGACTTGCCAAAGTTGGAGCTTGTGGGTTGCGGTACAGAACAAAGATCTGGCAGGAAAGGGGATTCTCTTTGTAGAATATATTTCTACGAAGTGCATAATGTCTGCGGTCGGACAAAGGAATACAATATTACTATACAGGAATACTACAAAGGAAGGATAATATATTTTTAATGTATGACACATTAGATTTTATATATTTTGGAAGACTACACTTTATTTTCAAAAGCAAACGACTCAAAGATTGAGAGTCACACAAAGGGCAATTGAGAGATGCATGCTAGGAATAACCAGGAGGGATAGGAAGAGAAATGAATGGATTCGCGCACAAACAAAAGTAGAGGATGTAATCAAGACTGCGAAGAAGATGAAGTGGAGATGGGCCGGTCACATAGCTAGACGAACAGATGGAAGGTGGACGACAAATGTACTACAGTGGATTCCTAGAGAAAAGAAACGACCGAGACGACGTCCAAATGTAAGATGGGTAGATGAAATGAAGCGTTTTTCAGGAGCTACATGGATGCGGATAGCAGACCGAGATATGTGGAAAGAAAAGGGGAAGGCCTTCATCCAGCAGTGGATAGA
>JAGDQP010003716.1:80612-91348 GCA_022664845.1 Lepisma saccharinum
CTAGAGACTTGCGGTTTTTTATTCGCTTCCTCATGGTCGACTTTGAATTTTTGAGTCATTTTGGCGCCCTTCCAACCAATAATGGAGGCCGTTTTGAGATATGTCTGTTTGAGGGGTTGAAAGGTGGAAGTTGTTTAATAATTTAGCAATTGTTTCTTTGGCTGTATCAGAAACTCTACCACTTGGAAAAAATTCAGTGTTCTAAGCTACCTGGAAGTGCTCTAGGTTTTTGATCAGTTAGTGAGTGGTAAAAATATTGATGTTTGGAAATCAATATCTCAAAAATTCTAAAGAGTATTTTCATGAAATTTGGGAATTTAGGGTACTGGAGGGGTGGTGGGTTGTTTTTGAGTTATGGGTGGGTCGAAAGTAGCTCGGAATGGTCCCTGTAATACAACGCACGACACGGCAGGTGCGTTTCCGAACTTGGCCTGACACACTGCCGTGTGTTTAGATATTCGAAAAGCAAATTTTCCTAAAACGGATGGAACATAGTCCGAAATCACGAAACATTAACATAAAAATCAGTGGATACAGGAATTCGTTGATTTAGCTCAGAAACTAATGGAGACCAATGGGGCAACCGTACGTACTTAGTTTTAGAAGGATTATATATCCGTTCTAAAGAGACTCAGAAGCGTGCAATTTGCACCTGACTAACTTCAAGCATTCTTCTTTTAGATAAAGCATATTTCATATCAATAATTTGAAGATTCTGGCAGCAATAAATTATAATTCAACCAATGGGGAAAACGCACTTTTACCCCGGGTCATAGGCGCCTAACACATAAAAAGTGGGGGGGGGGGAATGTCCAATAAAGGTCAAGTACATTTTTAATAATAATAACAATAATTATTATTATTATTGAAAATAATCGTGATTGTGTGTGTGCAGAATGTGGAATATTGTTTTTCGGAGTTCCAAACCAAATATAAAGCTAAATGACAAACCCATTTCTATCTATATTATAACTGTAGTTAAAGTATTTATTTTCAACTTTGTATTTAATGGAAATCTGTCCAAAACAGAAAAAAATCGGACCCAATGCTTTCCGTTTTACACAAGTTTCAATAGTGAAAGCTGAGAAATATTAAAAACCAAACCATACGGCGTAACAGACACCCACAATATTCTGCAGCCCCTTCTGGATCCAGCCTGATTAAATTTCAAAGACACTCATCTAAAATTGGTCTATGAAATATTTTAACATAATTATAGGGACGAACAAACGATTGAAAAACACCTTTTTCCTTAAAAAAACAAACAAAAAAAAAACTTAGAAGACGGGCCATCGCGATGCATCGGTGCCATTCTAGAGACTAAATAAAGTAGATTAACTATATTTACCTGCTGTTTTAGGCTTCTAAAACCTTTAAATAAGTTTTTGAGATGTCTTATAGAATGGTATGGGAACACTTTTACTTATTAAGTGACAGCGCCATAACCATAAGTTTCAGTGACAAACTAGGATCGCCAAATGGTCCAGAATATCTTGGAAATTACGCATGCTACGACAAACATATTCCTATTCAAAGTTGTTCACCTGATAGGGGGACACTATATGGTATTTCTTGTCTGTGTTCATGTAGGTGGCGTTGTAATCGGTTAAAACGAGCGTAACCAGTTTTTTCAAATGGCAATGGCAACACCCAGTTCCAATTGCAAATTCGGATTCTACATGTAAAAATAAACTTCATAGAAGATCCATTTTCGTAGATTCCTTCTAGATGGCGTAGTAATCGATAAAAAAAATGTTTAGTGAAGTTATTGCAATACGTTATAATAACAGGTGCCAATGGCAAAAACTAGGCATGTTACCACAAACATACACCAGATCAAAATATTTCACCTAGAAAGATAGTAGATGGTGTTGTCAGTAACATGTAGGTAGCGCAGTAAACGCAGTGTCATATGTTTAGAAGCCGCAATTAGACTTTTTGTCAAAAATTCTAGACTAACTTGTTTAAGTAAAAAATAGTTTAATATGATTCGCCAATAAAGAAATTATTACAAAGGTAGTTTTCCGTGAAAGATATTATTTGCTGCCCCGAAAGTGGGGTGGGGGTGGGGCAAAATGATATGTTTCCCCCCAGTTCCTCTTTTGCCCCATAGCTCAGGCGCCTATGCCTCGGGTAAACTTCATTCAATGATTAACATCATTGCTTTATTAACATCAAACGCGTCCTAACTTGGTAATCCAAAATTTATATTTACATCCTGAGCGAACGTCTGCCCCAACATGGTGTGTGAACTTTTGCCCCTTCCAGAGGTCTTTACAGAAAACAATTAGAATCATCTAGCTCCTCATGCCACACCAAATATTACAGAACATCTATTCAATTATTTACTTCTGTTCATTTCTTATAAGAACAATCCAAAATTAAATTTACCTCATAATTCCCACCAGGGTGCGAAATCTCTGCGAACGTGGTTGCTGTGTATTGTGTAACCAGTTTTATTGACGTGGTGACAATGCACACACGCAAGGAAGTTATTCTGCTCGCTTTGCTAAGACACCGACGTAAGAAAAAACGTAGGCAGATATGGGTAGAATAACGCACCCTTTGGTAGAGATGCGATATCTTGAAGGAAATTTTTCTGTACTCTATCCACAATTGAGGCAAGATGAAGGGAATTTTTTAAATTATTTCCGTCTATCTATCGCTTCTCGTAGTCTTGTAATCAAGATGTCCCGGGTTCGATTCCCGGTGCGTACACGAGTGGCTCGGATCCCACGTTAAACTGTAGGTCCCGTCCTCAGGACATCATCATCCCATGGAAGGCAATGGTAAACCACCATGGGTTCACCTTGTTCAGGGATCTTCGGTTTAAAGACTTACCTATCGTCAGAATACCTATCATCATCATCATTATTATTATTACAATGTCGAGTAAATAAAATGTATAACAGAAAATGTTTAAAGAAAATGCACTCCGTCTTCAAACTGATTTGCCGAAACACAGTTCCGGTGCGTCCGACCTACTTTAGTTTTTTTTAGAGTGTGTAATGTTTTCTGCTTGTACAAAAGTCAGAACAAATAGATGTTTATTAATTCCGTAGATATATGAGAAACGGGAATATGATTAACTTTCAAAATTTCGACCTGAAACTACTACAATTTCTTGAAAAATGTTTATCAGTAATTATTCTTTTAAATGACAATACATCTTCATAACAAAGAAATAACTTCTTGTTTACAACTCTATGAACATTCATATCAACATTATTATGATCCAGCAAGAAGATTAACTTTCAATGAAATAATTCAATGAAACCACGAGAGAGTTGTCCGCGCCACTCTCGCCCCGCTATCTTACGTACGTAAAAGCACTCTGACTCTAAATAAGATTTTCAAAGCGAATTGAATGAGTCCGAAGTAAGTCATTAGCAAGGATTTTCCCACAGGTTTCAGGAAAGGCCTTGCCATAAACACGTTCCTCCCCCCCCCCCTTTCCACTCTCTTGTCATCACGCTGAATGTGGGGGTGGTCAGACCACCCGCTGCACGACAGGAAATTCCCTCCAAACAATGTTTTCCCCCTAAAAGCTGGTCGAGCCATCTGTGCGACAAAGGTCAAACTATCAGTGGAGATTTTTTAAACAATTTCTCATAAAATTTCATGATTTAATAAAATACAGATTAAGGTTCGAGGCTAGATTGTGCTAAGCAGAAGCAATCAATGAGAATCATTAACAAGAAGACTTATTCACAAAGGATGTAAGAAAAAAATGACTGCGTTTTTTTTTTTCGTTTAAATACTCATGACAAGAGGAACAACTCTTTCAAATATTGCCATATTTAGTATCTAATATCTTCTAAAGTTTAGCAAGAGGAACAAAATGGAGAAAGCCATGTGTAGGTTGATCCTTTCTGATTAATCCATCCAAAGCTGATTAATATACGGTAATTACTTTAAGAGATATCGTGTTCTGAAAGAACCCCTGTTTCCCTCTCTCTATCCCATCGGTGAAATATCCTCTTAAGAGCTTACAACAGTTGGCCATGAAGAGAAAAATAAAGCCGGAATAGTTCTGCACTTCGAGTTTCAAAATGACAGTGGTATAAAGGTACCAATAACGGGTACTTTTACCCTAATTAAATACAATGAAACTCCAAACAACTAGTTGCAACATCAACATAAAATATATATTTAATACTAATTATACTTGTATCTTCTTCATTGTCAAGGCCAGCAGATCTTTTAGTCATTACTTGTCAATACATTAGTGTTTTTGAAACATTGCTAGGCGATAACAAACACTATTTGGTTTTAATTTATTTAATTCTGTTGGTTAGCTTTTGTGCAGAATATATATCTCAAGCAGATTCTACATGCCGAACGATTTTCTTGACACAAAAAAGCGTGGTTCCATAACAATTAGGAGTAAGTATTGCACATTTTCATCGAAAATTTTGTTTATTCGTTATCAAAGAGATTGAATATCATTGCCCGGTTGGATGCCGTGATAACATGTGGTATATTTACGTACACGGAAAGTCGATTTAATTCATGGTCATTTCGACGTACTCTACCTCAGAAAAATTCTGGGAACTACCTACTTCCTTTGAGGACTCCCTTGCTCACCGCATATATCGCATATAGCTTTCACCGATAAAGCATGATTACGGAAAATTTAGAGAGAAAAAGTAACGTGAAAAGCTAGGTTATTGGACCAAGATCCGTTACTTATCAAAATCTTTTAAAGGGGCACAGGCCATGATAGTTGAGGAAACAAGGTCTTCTTGGTCTGATGAAGCATATGAGTGAAAATGTTATGCACAATTATTACTCTATTCTTCAAAAGAGATTTACAAGGATGGCATTACTATTCCCAGAAATTGAAGATAGCTACAGTTTTGGAATGATGTTTCCATTTCACTATTTAAATCGAGACAACCAGACCAATCTCGGTTTTGGCACTATCCTACAGATGATATCAAGTAGAGACCGAGATCAGTTTTGGTTGGGAAATTATCAACGTGTGATTTGACTCAACCTGGTCATACAGTCTTCTTATTTTATCTGGTCATTGGGGATCGAAGCCAAGATCTTCGGAATTCAATCAAAATTCTCTTTCACGTGTGTGTGGAGCACAGATTCTTACATTTGGGCTGATATGTGTAGTACGTTCATCAGTGAAAAACATTGTATAGCATTTCTAGCAGAAAGAACTTCTCGTGTAGGGACTGCGGTGGTTCATTGGCTCCAACGATACAATGTATTTTACAACAAATGAAAACAAATGGCAACAATTGTTGTTTTTTTTAATCTAAGTTACAGGAAGTGCCTATAATACAAGAAAAAAGATTATTTGCAAACTTTGTGTCTAATGTATTAACGAACACAAAAAGTACCTCATTATTATAAGATAGTAGAGATAAAAAACTTAGTCACCTCGTATCCAATTCTTCCGTCATCATCCATCCGGCCTGAGCCAAAGTTGTACAGGGTACTCATGAATTACGAATAACGTACAATTAATTAATTAGTCAGCAAGATTAAGACATTTTGAATATTGAACAAAATAGTACATATTTAAATTGTATCACTTTCAAGATTTTTATTCACGTAAAACCATCATTTAATTCTCTCAAAAAAATATTTTCTTCCAATTAATTTCCTTCTGTCTCTTGAGTAAAACTTTAATTGCTGACTTATGAAAGAAAGATTCACTATTCCACCTTAAACTAGGTGTTCTTCGGGGCAACCGGGAAACTGCTCAGTGATGTACTTCGGATTGTCGTAGTTTACTCCAGAAAACCGTTGAGCAATAGTGTAACTTGCATTATTCTGGGTTCATTACAAAATATACAAATGTGTTTGCTGATTCTATCCAGTCATAGGTACAGATGCTTAACGAAAAGATTGACCATAGTAGTTGAATATTTTGTTGAAGATTCTTTTGTCTGAGTAAAATCGGAAAGCTTGAATATACGAGGAGGTGTTGAAAAGTTCCTGGCTTTTCCAAGAAAAATAAGTGTCAGAGGTCGTCCGAGATTACATATTTATTCAACATATTCCTAATTCAGATCAATGCACTTTTGACAGTGTTGTTGAAGCTTTTCTAGCCCATGAAAAAAAAAACTTTGATTGTCCCTCAAACCAGGTCTCAGCAGCCTGTGTGACGTCAGAAATGTCCTTAAAGCGGTGACCCTTGAGGTGTTTTCTCAGGTTGGGAAATAGAAAATAGTCAGAAGGGGCCAGGTCTGGGGAGTAAGGTGGGTGGTGGACCAATTGGAATCATAGGGTGGCCAATTTGGCACCAACAATGTGGGACTTGTGCACTGGTGCATTGTCGTGCAACAACATGATCACTTTTGTGAACTTGCTGCGGCGTTTCCTCTTAATTGCCTCTTTCAGCTGGTCTAGAAGATTAGCATAATACTTTCCGGTGATAGAGGCGCCATTCGATAGGTAGACCACCATTATAATGCCATCTTTGTCCCAGAAAACGGATGCCACGACTTTTTGGGCCGATTTCTGGGTGCGGAACTTTTTAAGGCGGAGGAACCACTATGGCACCATTTCTTTGATTGTTCCTTGGTTTCGGGATCATAAATATGGAGCCATGTTTCATACTCTGTCACTAGTCTAGCCAAAAAGTCCTTTGTCTTTTCAAAATGGGCCAAGGTGGCTTTGGATGCTTCGACACGTTCCTGCTGTTGATCCGGGCTCAAAAGTTTCGGCACCCATTTCGCTGAAAGCTTGCGCATGTTTAGGACTGTGGTAATAATATACCCAACTCATTCCGTGGAGATGGCCAGTATCTGGGCAATTAGTTTGGCAGATATTCGACGGTCTTCAAAAATCATCGCATGGACATCATCGCATGTTTGCTGGTCTGTTGAGGTTGACGGTTGTCCGCTGCGGGGCTCATCTTCCGCCGTGAAATGGCCAGTCTTAAAACGTGATATCCAGATTTTTACACAGCTGTATGAAGGACACTTCTCCCCCAGTGTTTGGCACATCTCCATATGAATTTCCTTTGCAGACTTTCCCTGGAGCCATAAGTACTTCATAACGGTCCTCAGATCCGACGACGTGAAACTCCCTTGTGCCTCTTCCATCTCAGCTTCTACCTGCATTGACAGATGTTGTACAATTAGGAATCAATTGATTTTAACACAGTTACATATTAAGATATGAGGCTTTCATATACCAACAATTTTATTTGTCTACTTCAATTTCAAGGAACCAAAGCCAGGAACTTTTCAGCATCCCCTCGTATCTCTATGCTGTATTAGGCGTTAAGTTTAATGGATCTTCCACACTAAAGGGACATTATGAAAATAATGGAATATGATAATCGTGAAGCCTACATTTGCACCAGGAATAGAAAGTTGAGTATTTATCGAAATAAAAAAAGAATTTTGATGTCTTTGATCTTCAATTTTCATATATCTATGTAAAGTATTAGTAGGGGGACTAGAAAAGTTTTAGAGGGCATAAATTCTCTTGTATAATCTTCCCCCCTTTCAGCTTGATTTCATGGGTATCTTCTCAATTAGAAATGCAACGTGAGAAAAACTACACACGCCGAGAGAAACGTGTCTGCAGAGCTGAATTTAAATGGCTAAGCTAGTAACAACGTCCTAGTCCTCTTTGCAACATATTAAAAAATAGGGATAGTGGGTTATGAAATCAGATACATTTTTGTGTTTGTCTTTTGTCTGTTTGTAGACGTGATATGACAGTATGTGCTCCTTAAAGTGCGTTCTTAGATACGTTTCTTCTCTAATTGTCCATTTTGTTTTCCAGGTGGCAGCACAAGATGACCTTCCCACTCTATATGAGTACTACACGGAAGGCGGGATACAAAGCGGTCTGGAAGCAACCGCTGAAGGTTTTAAGCTAAATGGGAAAGATATCACCATCTACAGTGGCGCCATCCATTATTTTAGAGTCCATCCTGACTACTGGAGAAGCAGCCTTAGAAAAGCCAGGGCAGCTGGACTTGTCGCTGTCGAAACGTAAGTGAACCCAAACAGTGGCGTATCGTAACAGAACACAAGGAAACCTGATTTCCCAAAAGGAAATTACTCTTACTTAAGAGGAGATCATACTTTTGCCAAAAGAATAATGTTTCTTAACTAACGAAATAATATTTTCTTATTCGTCAATGCGTCCTTCTCAATTAGTTCAATTCTTTTTCACTATTCAAACACTACATCTCTGGAGTTCCTACGCATTTGCATACTTGCATTTATCATAGATTTAAATTACTGTTTTGTATCATGTTCCAATCACCACTCCTTTAAATTTGTTTAAAAAAATTAAAAAATAAGAAAAAACGGACAAAAAAATCCTAAGAAATGAATACCTATTATAAGTCTGATAATAAGGAAGCAGCTTCCACTTTTATGGCATACTTCAATACAATTGACATATCAGCTATAACATAAACATATTTGAAAGTCAAATAATCGCTGAAATACATATCTTCAATTTTTTATTGCTTGACAGTAATTTCACATATCTGTATGAGAAAAGCACACAAATATGATTCTGATGTCATCTATAGTTTCTTCATCAGTGTTTGTTGACAACTTTTTTTTAATAATATACAATTCTAGAAATAAAATCATTCATTATTGTATGAAAATCTCTTTAAACGTTACAAAATTAGTATTTTGTTAGTGAAATTTACGTTTTTAGATTTTCGAAATTTCAGAATGAATGTCTTGGTAATGTATCATGAATAAAGTATAATTATATTTTGTGTCGATTATTTTCTAATCACAATTTAGAGCTGGATAATATATCTGTATTCTAAAGAAAAGTTCTTGATTTAAAAAAAATTGAAATAATAAATGGAATTGCAAAGGGAACTCCTGTAGTTCAGACATAAAATATGATGCTAAGAGAAGAGAAGATTGATCGTAATTTCTCGTATATTATCTTATTTTCAGATACATTCCTTGGAATCTCCATGAACCCCGGATGGATGAGTACGATTTCGGAGATGGTGACAATGATATGTCAACTTTTCTGAATGTTACAAGATACATTCAAATTGCTCAAGAAGAAGACCTTCTCGTAATTATTCGACCTGGGCCATACATATGTTCAGAATATGAGTTTGGAGGATTTCCAAGGTAATCTAATATTGATTAACATATAGAAGTTATTTATGAAGACTATCAGTATTTAGGTGCTTTGATTACACATAAAGTAATCTAATGACAGATAAGGAGTTTAATATATGTACCTTCAATGTCTTGATGTTCAACCGATCTCAATGGCTACTGCTGCCAATGAGATAGAATCAAAGGTATTTTTTTCAAAATCTATCAATTCTAGACACAGTAAAAGTTCATATTTATTATTCCTTTCATAATCTCATTCTAAACTTGTATGTGGTCTACTGTCTGTTGTCCATAATTCACTTCGAAAAATAGCTTCTTCCTTTTCTTGATTAAAATCTAAATCTCGTTCGAAACGATTCAGAACAAGTTTTGTAAACATTTGGAACAGAACTGGCAATAAACTGATGGGCCTACAATTCTTGACACATAATTCTTTGCTCGGCTTGAGCCCATAGTTACCTGAAGGCTATAATTGAAATTCAAATTCAAAATTCTACATTCTTTGACCCCTATCTCGAATTGAATTGATAAGGCAGGGAATGGGATATTGGAAGGTAGTCGGCCAGGAACTATTTTGTACGGACTATCCCAGCAATTGTCTTGTGACTGAGGAAAATCTCTGGAAAAACCTTAGTGAGTATGGACGGTAACTGGTTTGATTCCGTTGACCTTCCGATTACTAAACCCGAATGGTTCTACCAACTGACGTATACTGCCGCTTAGTTTGCCCCCTTTCTTGTGTAACAGAATAATGATCGTGTTGTTCCAACTTTAGGGTATTTTAGATAGGCCTAAGGTTGTTTGTCAGTTGGTTGAGTACTAACAGGCCCCATGAATAGAATGTATGGATTGGATGTTAACCGCCTGCCCCGGATGGTTCTTTTAAGGCCTTAATAATAGAAATAAAGAGGTCTTCTTCTAGTTAGTCACAGAAACCTTTGGAGCCCTGTAGCGGATGTTATATATGTATATGTATGTATGTGTGTGAGAGAGGGAGTGGTGAGATAACTGTAAAGTGATGTCTCCCAGAAAAATACAATATTACTCCGTATTGGAGTAGACGATTCATGATGTTATTCACGAAATCATGATGTTATTCATGTCTACTCAACAAAAATATTAACAATGCCACACAATAATAAAAGCAAATATCTGAATTAACGAAAAACTGGAAACTGAATAGATGTGAAAAGTAAAATAAACTTTGGAACTAAAATTTGAGACACAAATGAACTACAACAAACAACGATCATAAATAGGATAGGAGGCAGCGACAAACCACCCTTTATTCATCTTGCACATGATATCAAACCTACCTGTGAGTATGATAACCACCAACATAATAATCAATGGTAAATGTCAATGACACTTCAAGTTGGCACCATATTAAGGAAGTATTATGAATGAAAAAGGAACAAAACTCAGCTTTTATACGTCAAACTTGGAAATCTCACAATATTTCCTTCAGTCTGCCAATCATTGTGAAGTGCTTATGACAAAGTGTAGTGTACTAAACAAATACCTTGTGGTTTATATATCTGGTGTAGTAAAAAGTAATCCATTATTTTGCCAATAGGTGGTTTCAGTGATCTGTATTTCACGTTGTATAAGTCCGATCGGGTTCAACGAGATGGCGTTCAAACGATG
>JAGDQP010003717.1:6193-33380 GCA_022664845.1 Lepisma saccharinum
AAAAAAAAAAAAGGAAGCTTTTTCTCTCCCTTATTATTATTTTTTTTTTTACTAGCTGAAGAGTCCGACGTTCCCTGGAATGGGTAATTTCATCGTTAGGAGTTCAGAATAGACCCAGATCACGTCCTCCCTTATATGCAGTCATATTAATAGCTTTCAATAACATATTCATTCTGTTCGATTTCTTTTGAATGCATGCTTCGAACAACTAAAATAGGTTTATAAAGCACTATCATAGGAAATACCAGAAAATTTGGTATTAGTTAGCAACACCTGAAGCTGGTTTATACTTTGCACACTTTCCGCAAGGTGGCAGCCGCTGATGCTCTGCTCAAAGAGCCGTTCTGAACTGTATGCATTTTGGACTTTGATTGGGCTTGAAAGGCGACGTTATTCAAATATAAGAGATTAAACATCAATCAAATATTGTACTGTGGTACAATCCAAACCCACTTAAACCTAGTTTTAGTATTGGTTGTAAAAGGGCCAAAATTTTGGGACTGGATGTAATTTACAGTCTTCTTCAAATTAGGGATTCTTGCAATGTGTGCTACCGATTGGCCATCTAATGATACGGATTTGAATACCTAACACAATATATCCTGATTAAGCTTAGGAAAAGGAGGACTAAAACGGTATGGATAAATAATTAAATTGAATGCACACGGCTACATTTTTATCTCAAATCTACTTTATACGCTCAAACACTCAGTAAAGAAAACTTGTTTCGACCAAATATAACCAAATACAAGTCTCAAGTTCTGTTATATTTTATATTAAAAAAAGAAAAAAGGTTTGTAACATGATCCGTAAAGAAAAAGCAGGTCTTGGTCATAGTGCAATATATATATCATTTCTGATTAGCGTAAGCACATGTTCTTGTTGGTAATTGCACAGGCCCCACAGAATCGCTAATACTAGCCAGCAATGACCGCAGAGAGAGAGAGAGAGACAGAGAGAGAGAGAGAGAGAGAGAGAGAGAGAGAGAGAGAGAGAGAGAGAGAAACCAGGCGAAGGAAAACTCGTTTGGCCAATGATGCTTGATCTAAAACTGGGCCTCTGATTTCTGAACATGACATTATCATTATTTTCAATCTTGTATTGACATTTGGAAACTCTCACTAGAACCAGATGGCGGCCTTCTTTGAACACCTTTTTTTTGTTCTTGTTGCATGTTGTTTCTTGAGAATTTTATACTCGTTGTTTCACCATTAATGAGTCACCAATATAAAATCACCACCACAACAACACGTCCTATAAATATCTAATATGCAAATCTCAGAGGCCAAAAGATGTCCCAGAAATTTAATTTTTATGTGTACTTACTTGCATATACAGTTTTACATTACTCTTATTTAACAGACATGTTGCCTGCTTACTAATTCGCAGTGAAATTAAATTTTATACGGACAGCAGACGTAACTTAATTATACTGGACTGGAGCCATGCGAGAGTTAACCGCTCGGAGAGTCATCTGCGACAAAAGCAGAAAAGCGTAGCGGGTAGGGAAGCACCCAATCACTGTCTGCCACGTTTCGAAGACGTTGCTAAGCAAACCTACCACGTTGCCAAATTTAAAATCGTCTGCTACTGAGACAATACGTTCCGCACTTTATTTTAGCGCGTGATGTGGAATGAATCACATGTTAACGACTTGGTAACAGTGCTGATTCTCTCTCGCTTTCTCGCACAAGGAAGCCTCGCCGGCCTAAGTATAACTACTCATCGTTAGATATGATCAACAAAATTTTGTTAAGTGTTCGTGCTTTAATGAGAACATATAAAACTTAAGAATAATAAACATTTAATGAAGCGGATCGAGTCGTAAAAAAAAAAAAGTTGTCTCAGGTTTTTAATTTTACAACTTGTAATTTGTAGATTTAAAAAAAAAAATCTCTTTCAACCAAATATTGTACGAACCACAAGAAATTTCTCTAATATATTTAAATACTGTCCTTATAACATTTTGTGTGAGAATTTATTTTTAAGGCCTTTAGTCAACTTTGACTCAGGCCGGTTGAGAGTTAGTTCATCCTAATATTGGTAGCTCTTTGTAGTAGACAACTGCGATATTCCAGTGTTTACAAAATTAAATATTGTCACCAAATGACACATTTGTTAAAATTTCAATTAGAATTTGCTTCATTCCAATGATACGATTTATTGAATTACGAAATAAACGTTAGTGTTTTCTGTTTACTTGCATTGAACCTTAAGATTTTTTTTCAGCAACAATATCTCTAGGTTGGCAACATTGAAGTGCATGAGCTCCTGAGTCACGTGGTTAATTTTCGTTTGGGTCGACGCGTTTGACCTCAGTTTTCTCATTAGGCTTGTTCATTTGCCCCCGAGAGCAAGAGCTTGTAATAAATCTATTTAAATGGGAGGAAGAGAAAAAGAGAGAGCAAGCACGAAAGAAAGTAACAAAGCAAGAAAGGAAAAAAGATGGAAGGAGCCGATAAAGAAACTATAAAGGAAGGAATGAAGAAATAAACAAAGAATCGAAAGCAACAATAGAAGAAGTAAAAGAAAAAAGAAAGTATGTGTGAGAGAGAAAGAAGGTAAGAGAAAAGAAAGAAAGAAAGAGATCAAGAAAAGGAGAAACAAAAGAAAGAAAGAAAGAAACCAAGAAAGAAGCGAAGGGAAAACGAAGAGATAAAACCAGAAAGAATGAAAGGAAGGAAGGAGGAAGAATAAAAAACAAGAAAGGACGAAGAAGAAAGGTACCAAAACAGAATGGAACAACGCAAGAAAGTTTGAAAGAGGGAAAGATACTCAGGAAGACAGAAACAAAAAGATAATTCAATAAAAGAAACGAGGAAAGAGAGACTAGAAAAATAAAGAAGCTAAAAAGAAAGGATGAAGGGAAGAGACTAAGAAGGAAAGAAAGGAGGCAATGAATGGAGAAAAGAAAAGAAGAAAGGAAAAGGAACGAAATAACTAAATAAAGAAAGAATGAAGCCACAAAAATGAAGCAACCAAGAAAGAAAGAAGCGAAACAACAAAGAAAGATAGCAAGCAAGAAAAGGAGAAAGAAAGAAGGCTAGAAAGATTCGAAGGAAAACCGAGTGAAAGCGAGAAGGAATGAAAGGAAGGAAGAATAATAAGAAAGGATGAAAGAAAGAATGAAAGAAACTAAGAAAAGATAGAGAAAACAAGAAAGAAAGGAAGAATGGAAGAGAAAAAGAAAGGAAGGTGAAACAAGAAAGAAATAAAGACAGAAAGAAAGCAGAGAAGAATAAAGAGAAAAAGAAAGCAAGAAAGATAGGAAGGAAGAGAGAAAGAAAATGAAGGAAGAAAAGAATGAGGGAAGAAAAGAATAACAGGAAGGAAACAAGAAATAAGGAAGGAAGGAAAGAAAATAAAGCATCTAGTAAAGAAGGAAAAATAAATAAAAAGAAAAGTAAATAATAAAATATAAATGAAAGAAAGGAAGGAAGAGACCAAGAAATCAAAAAAGAAGAAAGAAAATAAGTAAGAAAGAAACAAAGTAAATAAGTTACAGTCAGCAGTATCCACGAAAATCTTGCTAACGTGGTGCGCCGAAACTCCACGTACGAATTATCACGTCATTCATATACATAATAAAAACAGATCTGGAGGAAATACAAACAGTGAATGTGAACTGTTGACATTGACGGATGGAGGAGCCTTTTGGGTATAATACCTCCTAAATTACCTTTAGTGATAAGATAAATATTAGCTCATCAGCATATTAATTAAATTCTTTATGTTGACAAAAGAACCAGCAACTGTTTTTTCTGGGACGTTCTTCTCTGATGTTTTCTCCATTCACTTAACAGGGCCAAAAGAAATTTATTATTTGAAATGCAAATTACTAATTTTGCGGACAAGAATGTACACAAATTAAAGAACAGTGAATTTAGGTGTTTCGAAACGTGACAGTTCCTTCTGTCATCTCTTGAATCATTTGTATTTTATCATTCCGAACGTTTGCCTAACAAATAACCTTTCATCGCCCACAGAGGCAAATCCTGATCAAACGCTTGTATTAGTTATAAGAATACAAGTAATGGAATAGAAATATTGGATCATACTATGAGCAAAGAATATAATCTGTTGCTATAAAAATAAAGGTATCCCGTGTACGATGCACACGAGCCGAAAACGGGACATAAAGGATGGGATTGTGGAGGTAGGTAGCGCTTCATATATTCTTGATCTACGGCATACTGAGGTGGGGTGGTCAGTCCTACGCGTGACCGCCTTTACCTCCCATTGTGTCCAGGAATACCAAGGAGACTGGTACTCAATTTGATAGGAGGCTGAGTGCTTCTCAGAGCGTCAGGAGGCATGGGAGCTCTGAAGGAAAGTATCCAGAATTTTGTGAAAGAGGGTCCAATAACTTTTGTGGGGTTTAAACGATTGATCTGGATAGAATCAGGCCTAATACTATATTAATTTTACATAGTAGTCGTCATTTTTAGGAGGAAGGGAATTTCTAATTCATCGCATGGATATATCGCTGAGCAGAGTTAAGAAATACAAGTAAATTAGTGTATTTTACAAGTTCAAATCTTAATATTGATATTAATGATTAGTTTTTTGTTAGTGGGGGGTGGGCAGAACCGGATCATGGAAGGACCGAGAAGCGGATCCTAAAGGAATCGGGTACCTAGTTCTGGTTCCAAGATTCGGATCCAGGTACCCTATTCCAAGATTCAGATACTCGCTTCCAAGATCTGGTTTAAAATTGGGTAACTGCTTTTTGTATGAAACCATGCAAACAAACACAAATAGAATTAAATATATATATATATATATATAAATGGATGAAATAATAGTGTAACATACAGTAGAAAATGAAGTATCTCCACTCCAGATGAACTGAATAAAAACACGAAGTTAACTTAATCTGTCAAGATAGAGAAATGAACGACAGACCGTTGGTACCGTAAATTTCGTTCCAAGTGACTCTAGTTTCGGTGACAAAGGATGCATTTAAGAGAATTTATCGGAAGGAGAAGAAAGAATTATTTCAGTTGAGTTGTGACGTAACTTGGAGGGAGCGTTGACACCACAATGACTGTTCTTTTGGGCAAAGCAAGTGGCCATCGCCTTTGCCAGCTATTTACCTGTCCAAGAGAGAGAGAGAGAGAGAGAGAGAGGAGCCGAGGGGGCAGGTAGGGAATTAGGAGGCTGCCATCGATTTGGCTCGTCTTCAATTTCGTACACATTTCCTTTGTGTTGTTCTGGAACGCTGAAAGTGTTTTCTTTGCCGCTAAATGAGAAGGACAGGGCCAGAGAATGGTTGAACGCCATGCGTAGTTCCATTCCTAAAGTTTTAGAAAATGAAAGAAAGAAATCGGTGTAGTGGCTTTATCCGTGGCTCAATGTTAGTGCTTGCGCCCGCCCCACTTAAAAAATTAATAAAATAAAACTATTTCAAAACCTAAGAGAATTATAAAAAAAAATTCGAACATAGCCCGCTAGTACTTATTAATTACTATGAAATTCAATGGGCAAGGATCTCAAGATCTTCTCCCACTGATGAGTATTAAGACTTCGCCAAATCACTTATCAATGGAGAGCATCTCGATATCGTTGCCCATTGTATTTCACAGTAATTTATGAATCTATAATCCTGCTTTGGCATGATTTGTCTGAGAACTCTCAAGCAAGATAGTGTGGGTGGGGTCCGAATCGGGGGCGGGGGAAGGGGGGTCTAGTCCTCATCTGAAATAATTGAATTTCCCATTAGACCTCGAAGGTTTCCCTTTTAGAATTAGAATCTATTTATGCCTTTTTAAAATCTTTGGGTCAGACCGGGATGGAGTACAGTAATGGAGTACAGTACAGGATGTGGAAGATATCAAGCAGGACCTTACTTAAGGTGTCATCCCGGTATTCGTCTGGTGAAACTGAGTGAAATCTTCGGAAACCTCAGTTAGGATGAGCGTTCTTGGAGTTCAAACCCACGTGCTTACCTATTGCTAATTCAAATTCCTCGACGTTACCGCCTGTACCAAGGCATTCCTATTCTACTACAACAGCGCCAGCGCACGGACGATTTGCACGAAACGAACGAGAATAGTGCAAGACTGTACTGTGTATGCTCACGTATCGCAGGGTTGGCTGCATTCAACGGGCTGAGCGCTCGCTGAGCCCTCACCGAATTTGTCCTCTGAATGTCACTGAGAACTTCCGGCTCACTGTGAGCCGCCGCCATTTTTTTAGTAGAAAGTTTCACGCTCACGCGTGAGCCGGAAGTTGGACGCCAAGAAGTAGCAGAAGATGTATCTGTTAAATATATAGAAAATTCTTTCATTGGGCTTATAGAAGTGCCCATGTGTGTCGAGATGACTTTAAAGAATGCAATAAACCCTTCAAAGGAGAAACATTACCTTTATTGATAAACATATAAGGACAATACCAATAGAAGTACGGAGCGCTTTACAGTATTCAACTGTTGTTTGAACCCTACAAGTTTCTTCTCATCCGAAGGATTTCCGATCCCAGAAGGCTCACTGAGTGCTCAGCTCATTGCATGCTGCCAAATGTTTCCACATGTTTTATGGGGCGGCGGCGTTGCCACATATCTTCCAGGTTTTCAAACCGTACAATTTAATATGTGCTTGAAAGGAGAAATGTGAGAATACAGGTGCAATCTCTCGATAGTATTACGGAAAGTAAAGCGTATGCTGAGGCAAGAAGAAAACGCAAGATTGGGATGAATGGAGAAAGAGTGGCTTGAAAGATCTGTTACTTTCGGCAGAACGCTAGTGATGATGATGGTGATGTTGATTTTAACACAACGAGATCAGATATCAGTATTATATCTGCGTTTCTGTGTTATCTATAGTCATACGGAGGAAAATAGCCTTAGTTTGGCATCATCATAGATCTCATAGTAGAATATGACGTCTATGGCAGAGCTATCTAGCGGATGGATTTAAAATCACGTGCTCTGAATCCATTAGTTTTAGCGCAGCCAGAAATGGGGAAGCGTGATAAGTCTATCTATTATGAGGTCTGTGGCACCATTTTCTATTCCCGGTATTCTTACGCCCAGTTCTAGAATCGACAGCTAAGCGTACACAAAATATGACTTGGCCTCAACTTAGCGCTGGCTAGAAGCTTAGCGGTCGAAACCTGGGGATTAGTCATGTAGACTGTTTTGAATGAAAAGTATACTTTCGTAATTTGATCCAGATGAGCACTAATAAACGTAACAGCGAGTGTTTAGTGTGATTGAATTGTAATCATTACATGACAAGGCCAAAGATAGAAAAAACACAGCGAAAGCTATGATTTAAAGTAAGTGCCAAGTTTAGGGGTCGACAACGCTACGCCCCTGAACTGTTTCTATATCGTTTTTTTCGCCAGGTGAATGTGACTAATAGCTTCATGGTTATTATATCTAATTTTGTAATCACAGAAATATAAACACAGAACAGATGTGTACCAGCTCGAAGCCTCTCGAAATAAACACCCTGACCCAGTAAACTTCAGGGGTCATTGCAAATACGCGTTAGGTAAGCAAGGACTCAAAGAACTCAAACAGAAATAAAATTCTGGAATCGTGCCTGGCTACCTACAAGAATAAGTAGTACGTTTTCCTCCCCCTTCCTTTGTTTAAACATTTTGTTCAGGATTCACAAACAAGATTTAGCAACAAACAACACAATGTGTTGATTAGATGTACTGGAAAGTGAAAGGAAGTTAATAGTAAGCTACAAACACTTTTATGATATTTTCTTCAAAGTTCATAATTACTAGTTGTGTATGAGGTATTCAAAAGATTTGGTTTTAAAAAACAATACTAGTGAATTTACTAGAAATGATTTTAGCAAAACATCGTAATTAATATGAGAAGAATGAACTGAATTGAACCCTTTTTATTTACTTTCACAGCATGTTTCGCCTTTACGTCAGTAGTTTTCAACAACCTCTTTCTGTTTCTCGGAATCCCGAATAGTATGAGTCTCAAGAAATCTCCGCTAGAGTGTGCCGTAATCGCTAGCCTCCAATTCAACCAGAACTGTTTGTACTTTCCATCAGAAATTGAAGCACATTGAGGTGAGGGGGTTCGATACTAATTGAGACTTTTCGTAATCCCTCTGTTCCATAATGGTCCTATACTCTTTGCTATTCCATTTTCGTACATTTAGTGTATTTTTTTAAATGTTTTTCACTGTATGCATTTAATCAAAGATTACTTGGGATTTTTCCCTACATTTTTCAGGTTTATTCCCATATTCATTTTAATTATGAAATCACAAATTCAGCAATATGTACCCACAAAACAAACTTCATTCATTACAACATCAAAATTAAAAACACGAATGACAAACATTATTGTATCATCATGTAACGTTTCTCGAACTCATTCTTTGTGTGTGTGTGAACCTTGATAGTTCTGAATATAACTTGTTAAAAAAATATACAACGAAATTATATGCAAAGTACGAATAAACCAATCATGATATATACGTTCTTCTAAAGTAATGATTTACGGATCCCCATTCACACTTCCTGTTTTCAATTGTTAAAAACACCGAATAAATTCAGAATAATATTGATATTTTGAAAAACTAATAATATTTATTATCATCTTTGAAATTATTTGAATCCAAGTTTGAAGCTTGTTCTTTTAGCTAACATATTTCAAGGGCCGTAAAGTAAGATTACATAGCAAAGGCCTTCACGTTTCTTTTCACTAGCAAATATCTTCCAACTATAGATTAATTCATTTGTCAGATATTCTTAAGTATTATCTAGGCTGCTTTTCAAATTACCATTACTGCTTTCATCTCTATGCCAGTTTTAAATATACTTTAAAAGTGGGGTTGATTACTAAGCCCTCTTAAAACACATTTGAAGTTGGGTTCTTTTCTCCTTGGCTTGTTGAGCATTTTGGCGTTACTTCGTCGCTAAGTAACATTTTTAATGAATAACACGTTATACAATGTTTTAATACTTAGTACTTAGTACATCCTAACACTAGTCATCTGTAAAGTCGAAAGGGTGAACCCCCGTTTGCTTCCTGCCGTGAAAATTCACAATACCTCCTAACTGATAAATTTCTGCAGGTCGTCACCAATAATTTAATTGTTGGTCTTGTAATTCAGGAAGTATAATAAATTCTGACTTCTGTGGATCAATTTTGAAATACTAATCGATAAAAGCACATGCTGTTCACCACCACACAACATTTTTTCATAGCATTAGTTGCCCATGATTGATACCTTACACACAAAGTATACATAAATCTCGTTCTTCGACATGAAATCTTCCACATAAATAATCTATTGTTTGTTAAAATATTTGTACAAGCTTCGACATGCAACATGTCCTTTGATGGAAGTACTATTACTTGCCCTTTTAAATTTACCCGAGTTGTTGAAAGTCTAACAGTCCCATCATACGACCTGTCTCTAATAGCCATTGATCATACTGCATTAATTTCCAACTTAATGAACAACGTAATCTAATACGTCTGAAAGTAAGATGGTCTTGGCTGTTCCAAGAAGTTGGGCACGTTACCGCTCGAAGATACTGATAAGTCACTGCTATGAAACATGTGTACTGCCTTCTGAATTCTGACTCTATTTCAGTAACTTGAATATTATGATTATTTCAATTTTATTTTATATTCGGAGTGATTTGCTACCGTTCATCAAGCTATTAACAAACCCCCCCTCCTCTTGAAAACACAAAGGCTATGAGGTTCCGGGGAAGTGTCTAAGAGGTGCCTGGGAATTTCCCCCCTTTCCACGCTTCAATTAACACACTGCTTTCCATGTTAAAGAGCCTAATAGGTTCTGTTTTTGGCGCACAATTCTTAAAAGTGTATTCGTCCAAAGCGGACTAAGTATTGTAAATATTGCCTAAATGGTATTCCTACCGAACGGCAAAACTGCGTTATCAGCGCTCAGATTAAGACCCGCTTGACACGGAAGCATTTATGCCATGGTAAATGCTAGTGCAAATACAAAATGCTACCGTGTGAAAATACAATAGTAAAAGTTGCTACCAAAGCAATTTTGATATAATATTAGCTAAGAAAAATGTTAAGATTTATCGTAGAAGAAATTCTTCCGTATCAAGCACGCTTAATAGTGTCCTTTGTTAGCTTACATACGACTGATGTTCTAAATTCTTCTGCACTGTAATTTTATCTAAGTTTCCTTTCTTTTCTCATCAGGAACAACAAACTCACTTTTCTGCGAGTCGTAGAACGTACTCTTAGTCGCAGAAGTATCACCTGAAACAAAACAAAATAATAACAGTTTTGGGTCCGAGTTTAAAATAATGGCGGAAGTCTTCGGAGAAAAAAAATAATTAAACATTCGTTGATAATCATTTCGAATGAAGGGAGCGAGAGATGTAGTAAACGGTAGTGTTGTTGCGCACTAATTGCAAAAAGAAATTTAGCTTTTGAACTAACTGTTTGTCTGTACTTTATTGTAAACACTGACTGGCCACGTAACAACAGCTGCTCAAACTTTCTAACCTTATTCTAGGTCATTCGGAAGGTTAACAGATCCTATTCGATTTAGAATATAGCTTTTTTTTTCTATCTCGTGGCTCATTAGAACAGATGGTTTCATCTCTTATGTCGAAATGGAAAGACAACACGTCACACTACTTAAGTTATGCAGCAAAAACAGCTGTTTAAATGTAATTAACTGAGAATTTTAAATGCTCGTTTTTTGAGTCATACAGGTCAGTCGAAAATCACGTCCTTTTGTAAATTCGCGTTGACAATGACCCAGCACGAGTCAGAAAGGTCGCTCGCTGACTTTCCAATCAACGCTGACGAGGCTGCAGAGGTTCGAGTCCTCCTCATCCCGTCCAAAGTTATCTATAAATTTAACGTTACATATTGTAATAGTATGTTACAATTACAGAGTTAATTATACTTAAAGCTAAAACTTACAATTTCTTTTTTATTTTACCTTAATATATCTCAAAGATGAAGTCAGCAATGAATAAAATTCTTAATTCAGTACATTTTCCGATTAGTTCTCTTGAATTTGATGCAAAAATGATGCTTCTATCTCTTTTAAAGATTGTACTGTGAATTCTGACAGTCACCATATTGATGACGTTATAACCCCTAAACCCAACTTGAGATTCTTTGGGACTTTTTGTGAGGAATACAAGAGAGGTAGTACTGCATATTACAACAGGTTTCTTTTCTCTTTTCTTTTTATGCACAGCTTCAAGTCTGATTTGACTGCACTAACAATGCAGTGCAAAACTTCATCTTACTGTAGGGAAAAGTATTTTTCAGTACATCAATACTGTTTTATGATTCGGAGACATTTTAGTGCCTGTTATTACTACTGATAATGTTGAAATTGTTGAATGATTTTCAATTTTTTGGAAAAATAATTGAAATTGTATCAATAAACAATCTTCGTATTTTTTTCTGACAATTTAAATAAAAACATGAACTTCGAGCTAGCAGAAGAGTGCAAGATATTATGAATACGCGGAAGTTAGTTCTTCACAAAACGTAAACAACTTACTATCTTTCAATTTGTTTTAAAAATTGGTTTATTTGCAGATAAACTATATGAAGAAAATAACTGCAATAGCACAATAAGTAAACATTAATTTCAATTGAAGTAATGTGCATGAAGATAATATGTTCAGATAAAGCGCACTTATCTCATTGAAACCAGGCAGATTGTTTGCATTATTTATTTATTTATTTTTTACTAAGAATTATTTGTCGTTATTCAAACGGCTGTAGACTAAACACATATATAGGAAGGATTTTTATTTCTTTGTATCTTGTCACAAGTGAAAGTTTTATTAACATTTTGAGAACTACATAGGCGTTATGCTTGTCACATGTCTAAGGTATTCCATATTTCAGCGTACATTGGTCCAAGGGTAGAGAATATAGGGCAGTTTTGGTACCATCATGACATTCCACTGGTGAAACTGAGAAAATCCGTAGAAAATTACAGTTAATATGTCCACCAGCAAGATTCAAAATTACGTCCCTAGCAGTGGGAATTCTTCGCTGGAGTATTAGACTATTCTTTTCTCTCCTACTGCCCGTATCTCTGTTTCTTTGGATTTAATGGGTAATGTCGACTTCAAAGTACACCAAGAAAATTTGCCCAAATCACAAGAATATAAAGTAAACGAAAACATTCATCTCAGAAGGCACCTGAAAAGCGAGAAATGAAAATCAGAAGAAAAATAATCTTATCGAACTCCAAAACTGTGTGTGTGTGTGTTTTTTTTATGAAACTTTAAAACCACGTCAAAACAAAGACGTAGAAAAACCACCATATAATAAGACGGTCCTTCGCTCTCTTCGTTCTCAGTGTTGCCAATTTATTGAATAGAGTCAACGACCCAAGAATTACATGTCGACCGGTAGCCCCAGCAGCGGGATGGGAGGTCTTCAACTAGAGCACTGGAGCGACAGCAAGCAAAAAACGTTTTTTCATTTTTTTTTTTTCGTTATTTTCAACAGTTTTTGTAGCCCAAGGGCTTAGTCTCTTCGAATAGTTCTCTTTTACTAATTGTTAGCTTCATGCTTTGTATCTTATTACGTTAGGATTATTTAGGCACTTTACAATCTTATTTGTTAAGGAAACACTAGCGTTGTTCGAATTCCTCTGTAACCTTTAATGATTGCTTCGACAAATGTTACATTTCACTCATCTCACATTAGCACGAACTATCATTTTCCTACGTCCAGCAATCGTAGCTTTCAAGTTTTCAACCAATATACATACTCAAGTATTTATCGTCCTGTTCTCATTATGTGGAAACCTTACTAAATCAACAGTGGCCTTTATTAATTCTAACAGCTGATCATAAAACAGTAAGCTAGTTTTCTTTTACAGTACAATTGTCAAGATAACACACTCTCGCGCAGGGGGCAGAGCTCCGTGAACTATAAATAACACTGACAAGCGATTGTTTCGAAACTTCTAGCTTGGTGTAGTGGTTAACGTCTCAGAAGCTAATCCAGAGGTCCCTGGATCGAATCCTGCCGTGGTTACTTTTACTTATTTTTTTAGAAAAGAAAAATAACTTTTTTTTCTTTTTTGTGTACATAAGCATTAGGAAATTTAATAACAGGAGAGACGATGGTTAGGCTACGTGGAGGTTAGGTAAGTCAGGTACGGTGTTTTTTTTTATTGCACACGTGATTTACTCAGTGACACAGTTGTACTGACACACAATTGTACTGTAAAAAGCAAATTCGCAAACAGTAGGCCCGTTTTAGTAAAACAGTACGAAAACATAGAGAAAGAATAATCTAGAAAGTGTAGTTTTACCATGCACACGATGTATTCCTTGCTTTCCTGTCCCCTAGCGTTATGATGAACTACGAAAGCAGAGAAGCAAGTGTGCTATGCGCAATATAATCATTCTTAGTATTGTGTACAGGACTGTCTTCAGGATTGTTCTTATTATATTATAGTCTAAAACTATCTAGCTCTATGTAAACGATACTGGAGTGACTGCTTAGTTTCAAAAGATAGACGCCAGAGCAAATATTTAAACTCGTTTGTCCACTTCCAGTCTAATCCAATATGAACCAAATTTTCAGTTTTAACTCAGTTTTATTTGCTTCTTATCTCTGGTGGGCGGCCCGCTTTTTTAAATTTAAGTCTTAATTCCTTAGTTATTCATATAATAGTATACACGCTGCATATAATAGAAAATACTGCAAATATTTACAAGAATTAACACATAAATGAAAAAAAAACTGGCTGTACAGCGTAATCAAGCATAAAAAGCAGTTAGAACAGAAAATTTTGTCCATATTGGCTTAAGGCTGATTTTCATGAACGCTTGCGTTGCTTGCGATTAGGGTGAGTAGCCAATTGAAACACGTGTTTTATTACATGTTCTAGGTGTAACGCATGTTTCAATTGGCTATTCACCCAAATCGTAAGCAAAGCAAGCTTCCAAGGATGAAAGTGGACAAACGAGATTAAGTATTCATGAAATTTTCAACGGCAGCAGTCAATCCAGTATCGTGCTTTTAGATAGAGGTCATTGTCTAAAACAAACTTTAACTTTCCTTCATTTGTAAACAATGGCAACAAACCTAACTTTAAACCACTCAGCTGTACTTAACTATAATGGAGTATCGAAAACCAGATGCAAGAGGACACAGTTAACCTTGTTTGCACCTTTTCAGTTCAATACAAAATAGATCAAAAACTCAAATTTTAAGCTAGTCATCGCTATGTGGCCCATTTTCTAATTTATGTTTTAATTATGCACATATTGAACTGAGCATTTATAGCACATCCTGTAAATCATATTCACATTCTTTCTAAAAAATATAAATAATTGAACGGACCACACAGCGACAACTGGGAGATCCTGGTTCGAGTCCCGGTCGCGGCGGTTGTCAATTTTTCTGTGTTAATTTCAACTGAAATCTAGTCTAACCTTCACTTACCTCAAAATTATATAACATCTGTTATTTTATATTAAAAAAAGAAAATGTCACGTAAACATTTCCAACTTTATATCATACATCTCTCCCACTTCCACTACAGTCGTACAAATCAACACAGCTTTAAAAAAAATGCTAGCTAGCAACTCTGAAAGTTGAAAATCAATTTCAAACTGAAGAGTGTACATATCAACATTCAAGACGAAGAAGGATTACTGATTCAACTCCTATTAATTTCTATTTTTATTATTATTATTATTATTGAGGTATTACAAATGTTTACATAAATGTATTTGTTTTACACAACTGAAGCTATTTAGGCTTGATGAAATTATTTTTGTTCAACTCTTCAAGATATATATTTAATAGAAAGGCTGAAAGACAAAAAAACATTTATTGTCTATCGTACAGTCGGACTAAGGGCTGCTTGAGACGGTAGGATTTCTGCTAGGTAAATCTTAGTATTTTTCTTGGCATATATTACATCAAGATCGTTATGGAATAGCATCTTGCCCTATTGTAGACCTACTTTGTCATGATACCATTTGTGCTATTACTACGATTTATCGTGACATAAATGCTTCCGTGTCAAGCGGACCTAAGGTTGTTTCTTCTTTGCTATATTTTACCAACCTTCGTTAAGAATTTAACGAAACTTTAGTTAACGAATTTTATGTATTACAAAGCTCTTACGTTTTCTTAACGATTCGTCAAATCTTAACGAAGTTTGGTGAACCCATCCCTTATGTCTGACTTCAGATACTAATCAAGCACTCTAGTACCACGAAGTAGAGCTCAACAGTAGGATACAAGCCTTAAGCAGGACAGCAAAATTGCGATGAAACCACGCGCAGCTACAGGTATTTAATAATAATATATCTACAACTTTCTTTAAAGAGACCGAAGGCGGAAAAAAACTACTAAAATGCAACCACACGTTTGGCTCTTGCGCATTCATAAGTTATTGAAAATTACATCGCAGCACAGTGGCGATAATTATTATTTTGGTTGCATCATTGCTTCAAAACCAGAAGATCCAGTTTATTCAATACGTTTTTCCCCCCTTCAAATTGCTACGCTGATTAGAGGCAGGCTTTTGCTTATTTTAATCGAACTCAAAGGAACACTCAATGGGCAAACGTTTGTTCAGTTCTCCTCCCTTCGTTTCTTCGTAAGTACTGAAATTACCCTTTCATGACATATATGTCTTAATCAAAGCCTACCAGGTAACCTTCAGCCATAATTTTGAGCTCGCCTGTTTGATTATAAACTAAAGGTTTGGAAGTTGCATACCTCTGGCTTTCGGTGACATTAGTGCCATCTGTTGTTGAAGGATAGAACTGTTAGGTTCAATGTTATATAGACTAATCGGACTCTTACGTGTTAGTGTTTTATAATGATAATTTTAGATTTTATAAACATATTGTAAAATAATTTGTTTTAGAATTTTAAGGATACGAACTTGAAGCAAGCAAGCAAGCAATTAATTTGCAAATGAATATAAGATAAATTTCAATGCTTATATAAATTTTGTTTGATATTTTATAACAAAAACTAAATGTTTTTCAAATTTAGAAAGAAGCTGAAACATTTATTTATGTAAAGTAGAAGTTATCGCCAAAACTGCTAATCAGTACATCCGTGCTTATCATTTGAATCATTCAGTGACGCCACTAAGCAATATTTATATTTTCTGAGACAACCGTCACTTTAAGTCTTTACCCCTCTCCTTAATTCAATAATCTTGGTTAAATCAATGACGTCACGTCTGACACCATCTATAGTTATGCTTGCTTTTCATGCATCTGTGCGTTGCATGTGATTCGAGTGAGTAGTCAATTGAAACACGTGTTTAAGAACGTGTTCTACGTGTAACACGAGTTTCTATTGGCTACTCATAGAAATCGGAAGCAAAGCACGCGAAGAACACCTGCAATGAACGCTAGCCTTAGTTCGATAAACGTTTACCAAAGACGGCTACTACACATTTACTACGTTTAACACATAATCAGACGTATACAGGAAAAGCACTGTATTTGAGACTTACATTTTTCAATTAATCATGACATATTAACAATGTGCAGGATGTATATTAACGACCAGCCAGAATTTAGGAGACTGCTGTTTATTCGTAGCTTTACTTATTGATATGGCAATTTGGTTAAATATATACTATCAATTAAAGAACAAAAAGAAGAGTAAAACCATGGATTTACAAGCTGATCCCCTTTTTAAGTCTTTCTCACTCTTTTAAATTCTGGTTGTACATACTAAGATAGCAGTTAACGTTATGCTCGATTCAGGTTTTTCCATTTTGGCCTATCATCTAATTCTAATATCCTTGGTTGAGTCAATGACGTCACGCCTGACACAACCTATAATTAGTTCTATAAACATTGGTCTTTGGTGTCTTGCTCCAATAATACTGAAGTATATGAAATGTATCCAGTATTTTAACATTTGTTTTGGATATCTAATCTTTGGTTTTTCGTATCAACATAAAATATTGGGAACTAAAACGCCTTCCATGATAGAGCAAGTTATAAAGTCCTCTAAGTCTATATAATCTTAGTATTGGGCTGGTCTTTACATACTCCTCCAAGTTGGGAGTTGTGTAATTTGATCTAACCGCATACAGTAGTTAGTTATTATCTCCTAATACATACATTGTATTTCATCTGGCGCAGGACCCAAATGAAAATACAACATTAGGATCCATACCCCAGTAGCATATATCGGTCGATATCAATAAGGCATGATTAGGGATTTCGATCGATGCTGTTATTTAATACAGATCAATATCGAATGGCAAACAATTTAACCGATATTGGTAAAATCAGAGATCGATGCCGATCAATATCAGAGATTTATTTTCATTACTATAGGAAAGCACCATCATTCACTGAGAGAAATATACTGCTTTAATAAGCGGAATTAACATATGTTACAGTACTTTTAGTATATAAAAAAAAAGTAATATGTTTGGAAAAATGTAAAATAAAGCGGTGGTTCAGTAGTAGAGCTCTCACCTCTGGTGCTTGGTGTCTTCGATTCAGTCCCTACTCGTGCCATGTGGGTTTTATGGTGGACAAACACCACGTGCCGCCAAGATTTTCAGTTTAAGCCTGGCGTGTAAAGTCAAAATTAGGAGGGTGTAGATGGAGTTGTTCACGGTTTCTATAGATTTTTGACCGCAAAAAATGCACTCGAGAATTTGGGGGTGACACCTGCACAGGGGTGTCTGGGCAGAATCACTGATGAATTTCCTCCCACTTTCTTCATTCCATTAAATCTCCCGTCATCATCCATCCGGTTTAAGTTGCCTAAAGGCCTTAAAAATTAGGTTCTCAAAATTCCATAGCACAATTTTCGAATATCTATTTCTTTTATATATATAGAGAGAATGCTTGAAGAAGCCTTTGACGATAGTACGCCACCTCTGCTCTACTGTTAGCGATGTTGGAAATTTGAAGTTCTAAACTTAATTTTCCCGCGTTTTCGGTGTATTACGTTTCCACCATCCATATATTAATAAACAAAAGAAAAAAGTTCAACCATGTGTATACTGACATGCAATACGGTGATACTCAGTTACTCACCAATCTTGCGGCAAGAATTATAACTTCTGTCTTTATTCTAATGTCAATATTATTTTGCTAGAAATTGGTAAATGTATCAGAAAACTAATCGATTTTTTCTCTCTTTACAGAGAACCTTCAAGAACGAATGTATCTTCAACGAGAAAACGATCGAAAATTGGCGAAACACCTACTCCTCGGTAGAGCACTCGACGCCGAAGAAGACGTACTACGCTGCCCTGAATAGCAAAGGAAAAGTCCGACGGGCCGTGGTGAAAACAGAAGGAAACCGGACGAAAACGCTTCTGGGGAAGATGGCGAGATACACACAGTTTCTACCCAAAGACGTAGGCGAAGATAGAAGGGACGAACTTCTACGAAAACTCTTGAACAAGACTGGACAGAGCGAGTCATCAATGGATTCGCACAGAATTCGACACCAGAACCACCAACTGTGTCAACACACTGAGATGACGCCACTGTCAACAGAGGAGACTGATGATAGAAGCAGGACATCGTGCAAAAAAAGAAAGCATAAAAAAAAGAAGAAACGGAAGAAGTGTAAAGAAGGAGAAGAAGAGAACAAAGAAGAATGTGAAAAGAGAAGAAGGAAGAAGAGAAAGAACTCTAAAAATAAAAATAAAAACAAAGACAATAGCGATAGTAGTGATAGGGTTATCGACAATAATAACCAAAACAATACTAATAGTAATAGTAGTGTACATCCCAAAGCTCGAACTCAAGACAACCAAAGAGACAGAGAGACGATGGTGAGTCAATCGCCATTGTCGACGGCGACGACAATGACAGCAACGGCGGCAGCGAGGCATACGGACGCTGGGTGACTAGTGCGGGGTGTCGCCTGTGTGGTGTTATTAATGTTCGGCGCAGTGATACTATGCAGCAAAGATTCCAACGGGCGGCTCCAGTGAGCTTAATTTGTGAATTATTTTTTTTCATGTACGACAATAACTAAAAAAAAAATACGGCAACGTCACTCCAGGAAACGATAAAAGTGAAGCAGCGTGTGCGATGCGTGTTCACAGCGTAAAACGAAAGGTGTGTACATTAACGAGAAAAATAATCAACTGAAAATCGTATAGATATTATTGTCTGTCTTGTATTGTCGTGTGTATAGCCTGTATATATGTAAATTTGCTATTTTTTCTATGTAGATAAAAGAAAAAAAAAGCCTGAATCGAACAATCACCAATCACTTAATTGTTAGTGATAAGAAAGAATAGAAGTATTTATTTTTAACTATTTATTTTTTAGAAAACTTATTCGCTTGATTTTTTTTTAAATACATAGATGTCACCTCCATCCCCACGTCCGAGTATTGTGGATGAGTTCCTTCTCACTGCCTCGTCGGAATACAACGTCTAGTCTCGCTGCCATAAAGTCATAATGAGTTTATTATCGAAGTTGTAAAATAAAAAACCGCTGATGTTGAGAAAAAATTACAATGACTCCAAGATGATATATTTTTTAGAACAAGGGAGGGGCTTGTGTAACAACCTTCCAAGACTGCTTCCCTATCTGCTCAGCTCAGATAGTACGAGCATGTCCATTGATGGCCTACAAGAGCTATATCAATTATAACATTACACAAAGAGTGATTAAAGAAGACGTAGAACAAACAAGATGTCCCAGATGAAACTGACACATAGTGGGATAGTCTCTTAAGTATTTGACTTTCTTTTTTCATGAATACAACTACGGACACACATAAATGTTTTTGAGTCCTTTTCTATTATTTTTGGGCGTAGTAACTGTTGAATATATATTAAGGAAACAGAAGATTTAAGTGACTTAGCTGTTGCCAATATATTTTCATTTTTTTTTCTTGTAACGTAAGCAATGTAGAGAAAAGAAAAGTAAAACGCTATAAGAAATTTTGTAACCCCACTTTCCTACTCGATCTACAAGTCTTCAAGACGAAATGTGTTTCAGATCATTCTTTAAGGTCTCTGATAAAACTTTACACTTCAATACTTGACGACGATTGTCGTTGTGTTCGAAATCGAGCTTCGACACAGATATGTCCATTTTCTAAAGAATGTAAAAAGGTATAAAATATTATGTGTCCAATTATAAAAATTTTTGTACCAAGAATTAAAATAAAATATGTACGAAAACGTACTCGCGTAGCTATAATGTAACATACTAATTCATCACTGACTTAAAACCTAAATTTTTAAAATCTTATGAGCTACAAGACCATAAGGAAACATTAAGCACGGTATATTTTGGTGGTTTATAAAAAATATTATTTTGTAACTGTTCATTCATTTGTATGTTGTAGAGGAAACAGTATTATCCAGATGAGTGGATTACATTTTGATGTTTTTCTCTTAAGATGTAAAACTTAAGAGCTAAAAGGTTTCACATGGGGATTTAATTCATAAAATCAAAATGCAGGTTGAATAACATAAATATTTTATTTAAAAACAACGAACATACTGAGGTAATATTCATGTGTGTCCTTTATTTAATATTACCACATAAATATCCATTGTTTCTTCTTTGTTTTAAATGTTTCTTACATGTAGCATATCTGTGCTATATTTACTGAAGTCAAATTTACTTATGTATTCCTGATTTATTCATCATCTCCACAAAACTTCAACAGAAGGTCAGACAGTAAAAATAGTTTGCTTATTTTTAAGTTATGATTTGTTAGAACAAAAATCTAAGTTATTATTAAGCCCACTTGACACGGAAGCATTTCTGCTAGCCCTACGATTAATCGTAGTATAAATGCTTCCGTGTCAATGGGGCCTTTGAGCTCTTTGTTTGTCAAAGATATATAGGAATACTACTGAAGGCAATTTGAATCACGCATTATATTCTGAGGTTCAATTAGATTAACCTAATTACAATTAACGAATACTTTTCTAAATCCCAAAGCTTCTAATTTTATATCTGGACTGGGTCCCTAGAAACTCCTGCTACTCATCACAAATAATTTTAATTATTGTAAATTCTTATTAAATGCCATGCCCATAAAAGCTGAAGTATCAGTCAATAATTTAATTTTAATTTTTGACCAAAATAATTTAAAAATAGAGCATAATATCTTTTAATATAGTTGAAGTGAAAACATAATTTTGCTATAGAAATAATTATTACAATTTCTTTAAAGAGTGTCTTTATCTTCGTGTTCTCGCAATTTTGACCACATAGATCCGCCACCATATTTTTCGAGAGTATCGACCATTGATCTCTACCTAAAAGCTGTACTGGACTGATCGATGTAATTAAACATTTCATGGCTATATGAAGCCACGGAGCGGAGGAAAGCGTTAATCTCGATTGTTCACTTCCAGTCTAAATCAATCTTAACCAAATTTTCAGTTCTAACTCAATTTTATTTACGCTTGTTTTCACTGTGCGACCCATTTTTTATTTATGTCTTACCTAATTCTTGCAATGAACGTTAATTTTATTTCAGCAAGTATTATTTTATTTAAACAGCGTTCGTTACGTATAACTAAAGAATTAATACATTAATTAAAAACGGACCGCACAGTGATAACAAGTCTAAAAAACTGATTTACAAATGAAAATTTGGTTCATATTGTAATTTAGATGTAAGTGAACAATAAATATTAAATCTTTGCTCTGGAGTTTCTATCTTTCGACACTAGCCGATCATTCCGGTATCGTTACGTAGAGCTCGATGGTTTCGACACTTTTTATTTACATATTATTTTGTAATACTTCTCCTGGAGACTGCTGTTCTTCTTCCCAGTAATCTTTTGAGATATAACATGCAAAATTAACTGTAGTTATGGTAAACAAAAGATCCATTTCTTGACTAGTCTTGTCTGGTACTGCAATGAAAAAACAAACAAAACTATAGTAACATATTTTATTATTGTCACAATTTGTATTCATGTCCATATTTGTGTTCATTTTTTGTATTACAAATTATCTGAACAACATTCCGCACAAATGAATAGTATCTACAGTAAATGTAATTATGTTCTTCAACACACTCTAAGCGTAAAGAAATTTACAAGGCTGCACTTTAGATACTTCCACCGACTTGTTCAAAACAGTAAAGGTTACTCGTAGATTTTGTTACGTTAGGCTGGCTTTCCTTGCAAGTGAGCACCGCGTGCTCTGCTTGTGATTTCTATGAATATCTAATAGAAACTCATGTTAAACTTAGAAAACACACTTAAACGCTTGTTTGAATTAGCTACTCCCCCCAAATCGTAAGCAAAGCATGCAACGCACGCTTGCATGAAAAGTTAGCCTTAGTTAAACATAAATTACATAGTTACTTTAAATCGCCTTCAGAAAGGTTAAATTAGTAACTTAATTCGTTCAGATCCGAAATTATTGCTTTGCAAAGAGTGATTTCTCATCTGGGAGAATATCTAAAGTCCATCCAAATGCTTCACTAAAATGGTATATATTGTTTGAACAAACAGCTACCTGAACACAATAGTAAAAAGAAAGTTTGATAAAAAAAAATTGTATTATTATTTCTTTTTGTGTTAATCTATGACTCTGTACTGTTAAGATGGTTTTACATGCTTAATGTGCCATGGCTCTTTTCAGTGTAAAATGAAGTTTACATAATGTAATGAAAGAATGTAAGTTTCCTCAATGGCATTTTTTTTTTAAGTAAATGTTTATAATTCTTCAGCCGAGATGCCAATTATTTATAGTTTGTTTCTAAAATGGGTGTAAATAAATAATCAAGGTACGAATTTCAATGTTTAAATCGCTGGCTTTTTTTAAAAGTGAAAGTAAAATCCAATGAGTTCAAAATGAAAAAGTAACAATTACAAAAAAAGAACGAAGTACAAAAGTAGTAGAAATTTTAAAAGTAATTTTTTAATGTTATAAATCATTTAATTGATATGAGATTATCACAGTAATTTGTTTACTTATCTGTCATCGCATATTGGGACATAAAACTGTCCACTTTTATATTTTTTAAAGTTGAATCTCTTAATGTTTCTATTTTATTGTCAGTTCAATCTTCTTTTATCAACAGGTAACAGAAACGTGTAAGGGCTGCTTTTACTTGAAAGCGTGCATTGCTTGCGAATTGGGTTAGAAACCAATTGAAACACGTGTTACACGTAGAACATGCAATAAAACACGTGTTTCAATTGGCTACTCACCCAAATCGCAAGCAACGCAAGAAATACATGACTCGAAAAGAAGTCTTTTTTTTAAAAAAAATGAGGGTAAACGTTTTGTGCTTTCGTAACTCATAACTAATAATTTAAATATCCTCATTTCATATCCTCAGTCTAGGAAAATAATAGATTTTGTAACAACTATTTTCCAGTGCTTTTAAGGAGATTTCTTACGTCGAGTATGCCAAAGCTAAACCTGTAAAAATTTAAATGTGTATATCGTCGCTCCTTAGAGCAAAAGGTGTAGAGCCTTACGTCCTTCCTTATGAAGAAAAGGAATTGTACATCACTTACATCCTAGGCGAATCACGTATAATAAAATAAAAGAATTTAACCTGACTTTCCAACCTATGTTCATGAATATTATGAGCAGTTTTCATTGCCAGCTTTCAATTTAAAATATGATAAATAGGCTAAAACTTTTCACACTATTTTCCACCAACGCTAAAGCCGGCTTTTCATACCACCAACTCACTATCCGCGTGCTTTGCTTGCGATTTCTATAAGTAGCCAATATAAATACTTAAACACTTGACTATTTAAATACTCAATTGACTATTTAAGCAAATTGCAAGCGTCCATGAAAAACTATCTTTAAATGTCACGAAAGATGAATTCACATATTTTGTATTTAAACTTATTCTTTCAAGTTATCGTTATAATTATATTGTATGAAGCTACGGTATTGTTTACTTTCAGTGAATTAATATACAGAGCAAATTAAATGAATAATGGGATTGCGCATTTTATTTTTACCTTTACAGGATATCGGTTTGACTTTACAAACGCCAGATGGCACAAAAACACGTAACACATAGTTAATATGAAAGTTCGCCGTCTAGTTTCAATTTTTGTGTACGGTGCTTGTACTTGCCAAGTTGTCTTTTCTTGAGGTTCAAAATCGTTACTCTCACTGCAACATATTTTTTTTTAACTACTTAGTTTCGCCTCATACTTCGATTTTTTTAAATGAAAGATAATTATAAACATATAGTTAGAAGATTGAACTGACAATAACCTTAATTTGGAGTTGAATCTCAATTATAAATGAATCTCATATAACAAACTAATAAGAAATAAAATACATTTGTTTGACTGGTTCACTTACAGATGTATGTAGTAAGTATGAGGGTTTGTATAAGTTACCACATAACATTTAAGATAAGCTGATTGACTGTGAAGTGATGATTGAAAGTTTCTATTGAATTATGATTCTATTAGGTTGTGCTTCTATAATGATTCTATTAAATGGAGAAATAATACCTACAGCATTCGGTTGTCATTCTCGAAACTTGAATTGTTCAAAGCGAAATATTCTGTTTAACTTTCGATCACAGTTATGTACAAAAAACTTACGGAAAGTAACACAATGCAGCATGTTATGGCGAAGAAAATGAATTGTAAGCCCGGCTTTTCATGCGCTTGCAAGACTTTTTTTTTTTTTTGCTGAGTAGCCAATTGAAACATGTATTTAAGTATTTCTATTGGCTACTCAGATATTGCAAACAAAGAACCCGTCTAGCGCGTACATGAAAACCAGCCTAAGTATAATTGTAATAGTTTTTTTTTATGAACACGAAAATCGAGCTTTTTTTTTTTTTTTTTTTTTTTTAAAAATGGGGGGGGGGGGAAGAATGTGGTTTGGAAATTAGTGAGACTGACAAAAATAGATTCTGACTTTTTTCCCCCCCAAAAAACAGTTGTTATTGCTATAAGTGTAAAGAAATGTTAAAGAGAGTATTTTGTTGTGGTCAATAATCACGGACAAGATTGTAAGGGAAACAACGAATTATATGACATTTCAAATAATTATAAACTAAAGCTCCAAATATTCTGGAGCTTATTATATTCTTAAATAGGAGTGATCTTTTATATCGCTAAGTAAGTTATACTCTGTAATTTTACACTCCCCTATGAATAAATTGCTTCAGAAAGAATACAGAATAGATAGTCCATGATTGGTTGAATTTGTATTAACGTTCTAAACGTGATGAGCTTTTAAGAACAGGGCCTATAGTTTTTGGTAAAATGGGCTTCGAACTAGACCCCTCAGTGGACAATATGGGATTTGAAGCAATGACTACACGTACAGTAAACTAGTGTACTAAGTTCTCAGGCAACTGGAACAGTTAGTCAATGATTTTTTTTTTAAATAAGAAGTTTTGCTAAAAGTACCGTTGATTACATAAAATCACTTTAATGATACTAATTGCTAAAGAGTTGTTCTAGGGAGTATATGAAATATCTTTTTCTATTACAGAACAAATATTCTCACATAACATTTTAAAATAATCTTTAAAAATTCAGCAATGAATGATCAATAGTCAGATGTAAAATATTTGACCTTCATCTAAATGAAACTAATTTTTGAGTTACGACCAAATTTTCTTTTGCAATTTGAAATCAATAAAACAATGTACTTGATTTGCATTCTGATATATCATCAAACCTAAAACCATGAGTATTCTTTCCGAATCTAACCAAACCCATTTAATCTAACCTAAAGCCATGAGTCTTTATGTGTATCTCAGAACAACAGGTGGTCATTATAATTTGTAGATTTCTGCCTGAAAATACGAACATTTAAGAGTTACTCTGCATTCTCTGAATATAGTATTTTATCTTTAGAATATTTCAAATTAATAATTTGAATATACGTTTACAAATATGTCTTATTTAGTACTTTTTTTTATGTATTTGTTAAGTGAAATTTCTTGTAACATTTGTTGCTGATATAAAATCAAAATTGGCGCCATTTCTGCCTTTCCACGATACTGAATCTTCATGACCTTGAAGTCTCAACTTTCTGAAGCAATTTGTTCGACGAGTAGGTAGCTTACTTTGACATTTTCACTGTAAACATTCTTTATAATGTTTCCTATCAGTATTATGTTATGTATTTTTTATTAACTTTTTTTTAAAAAGAGAATTAAAACACATCTGTATGTTTGAAACACAAGGCTCACAATGACGAACATTTTAAATGGTTCTTCTTTTGTGGCCCTTCAGGAGCCTGTTGTTCCTTTAAAAAAAAAAGTCTTTCTCTTCTTCCTTTTGGTCCATTGTAGCCAAGAAGGAAGTAAATAACATTCTTGTGCACAAAATGGCCACTGGTGTGTGCGAGAGAGAGAGAAAAAAAATAAATATGTGTGAGTGAGAGAGAGGAAAAGATTGCTTACACTTTAAGAGTAGAGTATTTGACTGCATTTAGATGTTGTACAAGTAGCTGTCAATAAACATTCATAATTCATATTTTATAATTACTTATTTCATTTTTTTTGGTTTAAAAACAACAACACCCTGTTACCCATTGAGTTAGGAAGAAAATAGAGAGAACATACATGACGTCACATGAAGCCAAATAACGGTTCATTGGCAGCCATCTTGTGTGGCCCCATTAGAGTCCCTCTATACCGAGTACTGTGAGGATTGCCTTTTTCGATAGGAGGATGAGTACACCTCAGAGAGGCAATACTCGAAGAAAAAAGGGTCTCTAAATATGGGGCCAGTTAATATGTCCGAAATGTCTCGTCCTTTCCGTCTCTCGGTTTCATTCCCCTCTCTAACAAAACAGCCTAAGGTTCCCTCTATTTATATTCCTAACTCTGTGCTGAATTTTCCTCAAACAACACATCTCCCGGTTCAATACCTTGGAAGGAAGGGGAATTTTCACCATCTAATTCGTCAGCCTCTTCTAACAAATCAAACTTACCGTTGAACTTATCAACAAACGAAAACTCTCACAAAGAGATTACGTACAATAAAGAATATCCACCTCTAAACATAAGTCAAAAACAAAATAATGCTCAAAAAGACAAAGAGGAAGAACCTACACTTCTAAATAACAAAGGACAGCAAATTAACAGTACAGACAACACAAACAATGATCATAGAAACTATAAATGCAGAAAATTCCACAAATAATACGGAACCAGAGACAGTTAAAGAAACAGAGATGTTATTCTGTTTCTTTAACACAGTCACACAGTTATTCTTAGTAATATGTCTCGGGAATGTGCAGATCCACTGACACT
>JAGDQP010003717.1:38380-57107 GCA_022664845.1 Lepisma saccharinum
TACAAGTTAAGATACACTGGATTAGGTTAGTATACGTTAGGAAAAATCAGGTTAGATATATCTTTCTTGTATATTAATCACTTTCACCGCTCGGAACAATACTCCTGCGAGAACGACGTGAAATTCATGGGTTTCATCGTTATAAGAAATGCATTGTGCTGTTTGTGGTTACATTTCTACAAGTACAAGAATTAAATTCGATGTTCAACAACAGCAAATGTCATGACCGCAAATCCAAAGTCATTGACAATAGTAAGTGCTTTTTTCTGAGGCAGGTTTATGACCCAAAGTTAGTTATTATACCTGGGATATTGTCTTTCATCGGATGAATATAGTGTTAATATCGCAAGGGGCTACAGTTTTTATCGGATTCCGTACAGTTACCTTCATTGTGTATCTACTGAAGATCGAACACGGAACTTCTTGATTAAGGCTGTGAATGTATTCATTCAGCGAGGATACTCTTATTTACAGAAAGAGAATGGGGAAGATTTCTAAAGACAACTCCCCTAGCTCTTGATGATTCCTTCAGATCTGACAGAGATGAAAAGATACCCATAAGATAAACAAAAATCCAGAATATCGAAAACATCGATTTCGTTGACCGTACACACTAAAATCAGAAAAGCAGAATTCCGCTCGAACTAAGCAGAATGTTGTATCATACAAGACCGGAACGAGGAACCACTGGTTTGAAGCAGGTTTTCACCGAAGAAAAAATTAGAAATTTCCGCTGGAAAACAGACGTGATTTATGAGATCTCTTATTTCGTGATATTTCAATGGGACTGTAATATTTTCTAGATGAATTTCCATCTGTTGAGCTAAAAAAAAATATCTTTTGAGCTTGAAAACGATACAATAAAATGTTGAAAATATGAAAAGAATATGTAAGGCAGACCCCATGTGCACCCCGCTGATCCTTCGGGAATATTTTTCTTGTTCTTTACGGTGTAAATAAAATTTATAGCAATATTCTCCCAAAATAAAAGTGGTGGCCATTTTTGGTCGAAAAGTGGTACGAGCCATATATTTTACAATTATTGTCTACGACCTCCCACGTGCACCGCCTCATCCTCCGGGACCATTTTGTTCTGATTCCTTATAAATCTAAATACAAGTTATAGCGATATTCTCCCCCCCCCCCCCACTAAGAATTTGGCTTTAAAACAAAATTGTGGCCATTTTTGGACTAAAGTTGGTCAAAGACCTTTCATTTTTGCTTGTTTTTTTAAGCCTTGGAGTTGAGGGGAAAATACTGAAACTCACTCAAACTTCAAAATCACTGCGTTACTTGTTTCAGCAAAAAGGATGGCAATTCGGCATGCCGTCCCCAAAATTCGGGGTCTGGAGGTCCAAAAAGGGTGACTGAAAATAAAGATTTATAAAGTAGGTCATAATTATCTGGTAACAAATGAAAAAAAAAATCCTATTGAATATGAATTGCTTCTTTAGAAAATAATTTTAGAGGTTCCAAATTTAGAGCGAATACAAGACTGTTTAGAAACTGGTCGCATGTTTTTTTTTTTTCACTTATTTTTTTTTTAAAAAAACAAACCTTGATTTTTAAAAAGTACTTAAAGTTCAAAATCGCCATTGTGTTGACCCAAAGAATTGTCACCGATAAGACCGCGCGCCCAAAATTGTGGGCAAAAGAGTTGGGGCTGAAAAAGGAAGGTTTACGAAGTTGGTCGTATACGTTATTAAGTGAAAGGGTTTTACCGACTGAATATAAAAATTGATTATTTTCTTCAGAAAAGAGTTTTAGAAATTCCAAATTTATAACAATGTGTACATAAAAATGCTATTCCATTTAAACAGGTTCTGGAACGAAAAGAAGACTACTGAACACTACAAAACTAGCAGAGGAACATAGTCCTGAGAAGTATTCTGCGCTGCTAGGACTTCACGCTTTCACCGGTTGTGATTCGACAAGTGCCTTCAAAGGGAAAAGGAAGGTGAAACCCTTCCTATGTCAGTTTTTAAAAAACTCGGAACATCGTGGACTGTCGATGATACATTAATTATACCTCTTAAAGACTTGTGTTCTTTATGGAGCAACTAAATGTTCTTCTGTAAATGAACTTAAATTGTTCACAGTGAACGGCAAATGTTGAGAAAAAGATTTGATCCTTTCAATGGAGGAAAACGTAGATTTCTCTTTGCAACCACCGTGAAGACCGTCTTCAGTTGAACCCATAAAGGGGCAAATTATCAGGCTCGGATTTGGAAGTTGGCCAAGACAAGGCTGCAAGAAATTCCAGATCTTTGCGAGGGCCACGGCTGGACTGAAAATAGTGAGCAAGTTTGGTGTTATTTCAACAAAATCCTTCCAGCGGTTCTGACAGATGTTCCAGAAAGGCATGCATTAGACGAAGACGAAGAAACAGGTAAAAGTTTCCATATGTTGGCAGATGATGTAATGGAAGAACTATTTATCCATGTAAGCGAGAATGATTCTGGCAGTCTTGATGATAAGGATAAATAATTTTCTGAGTACTATGTAAGTAAGTTCTTTTAAATATTATTCTAAACATATCAAGATTTTTCAAGGAATAAATCTTACTTAAAATTTAAAAATGAATATTCTCCCCCACCCAATATATATATATATATATAATACCACAAAAAATTACAGCCATTTTTGGATTTGAGCATTTTTGCGTATACATTGCTATAAATTAAGAATTCCTAAAATCCTTTTCTGAAGATAATAAATAATTTTTACATTCAGTCGTAAAAATCCTTTTATTTGATACCCTATATGACCAACTTCATACATCTTTATTTTCTAGCCCCTTCCCCCCCCCCCACTTTTGGTTACGGTTATCCTATAATTATAATTTCTTTGGTTCGACAAAAGTAATACAGCGCCAATTTTGAAGTTGGAGAGAGTTTTAAAAATATTTCTCTTAACTCAAGGGTTGTTTGAAAAAAATTCAAGAGAGGCATTTGACCATTTTTGACCAAAAATGGCCGACATTTTGATTCTAAACAGTTTTGTTTTTGCTATAAATTTGGAATCCCTAAAATCATTTTCTGAAGAAGTAATTCATATTTAGTAAGAAAAATATTCTCTCATTTGATTCCACATATATCCTACTTTATAAATTCATTTTCTTCTTCATTTTCAGTGCCCCATTTTGGGCCTCCAGGCCCTGATGTTTCGGGGCGACAATCGTATAATTACTATTTATTTTTGGCAAAAGAAGTAACACAATGCCAATTTTGAAGTTTGAGTGAGATTCAATATGTTTTCTCTCAACTCAAGGGCTTTAAAGAAAACAGTAAACAATGACAGGCCTTTGACTAATTTTAGACCAAAAATGGTCGCAATTTTGTTGTAAAGTCAATTTTTTTCGGGGGACGGGGGGACACCGTTATAAATTTTATATAGATTATAGAAATCAGAAAAAAAAATGGTCCTGAAAGATCAAGGGGGTCATGGGTTCCTGTGTCTTTCCGACTAGAAGCAAAATGGAACATTAGTTCATCAGTGGTAAAGAAAAAACAAACAAAAAAAACGCCCTTAGTGGGAATCGAATCTGTTACCTCTCACTCATCGATCCAACGGTCTATCCCCTATGCTAGCCGGGGAACTGCAAAGAACGTCTGTGAATGGTCTCTTTCCTCACGTCATATACTTCAGAACAACGTTTAAAGATTTCTTCTACATATTTTGCTCGTGTCTGGTATGCATAAGATTGACTTCACAGTACGACTTCGTCCTTCGATAACCTTCGCGGTAATAAATGGTGGATAACAAACGTAACTAGTACCCGTGATGCATTGTGAACCACTCTAAAAAGATAAGAAATTGCCCTTTTAGTTTGTACAACAATTTCTGAATCCCAACTATTTATTCTCTATTCAAGGCGAGAGTGTTTTGTTGAAAACCATTCTTTTCTATGGAAATTTAATAATTTTCTACGAGAACACATTCTGATGGAATAAAAGAGAAAATTCGCGCTCTTCTGATGTAATGTGTAAAGTTGCCATAAGGATACATGTAGAACTCAAGAACATGTTGACCGCTTCCGATCAATCCGGACAAACTTCTTATGAGATAATCACCCTCTGAAAGCTTTTTAATGCCATTCAAATGAAAATAGGGATGTACAAAATAAACAAAAGAAACAGACAAAAGTATTCCACAAAAGGCGTCATCGAAAGGTTGTTTTCCGAACTCGCCATCTTCGAACAGCACACTATCATCGAGCTCAGATCACTGCATAGTATTTGGTGAAGAATCACAATGAGTTTTTTTTTTTTTTTTTTTACATTGACTTGGCCTCCAAACTCAACGAACTGTAGCTCTAGTGAATTTGTTTTGGACATGCTGGAATGAGCTGTGGGATGTGGTAACCTTACTCCCCGCAAATGTACACCAAATGACGGTGATGTTGCAGCGGACATGCTTGACAAGAACTTAATAGAATTATTTATCTGAGTGAATATATCTGAATGGCTTATTGCAGAAAGGGACCTGAGTCACATTTTTGAGATCACGGAGTTAATGATATTTTTGACTTCCCTAGTTACAGACACATCTTTTAATGCAAACAGGACGTCAGTCACATTAGGCTAAAGCCAAGAAAATATACATTGAAAATTGTACCTTAGCGCAGAAAGGTATCTAAGTCACTAACTCGGGTACTTTTCTGCAATAAACATAGCTACTCTGTAGCGACGGACATTGGCCCCTTTCAAGAGAGGAAGAGAAATAACTATGTGCACGCCCGTATTAAGGGCGGAGCGCTTGGAGCGATCGCTCCAGGGCCCCACGACCAAAGGGGCCCAAAGACATTTTTAAAAATTACTAAGAAAACAGTTCACCATAACAGTTAAAAATGACATGACTCACTTCTATATAATTTAGAGGCCTTTTTGAAAATGTTGAGAAAGTGGCCCCATCATAAAGATAACGAAACATTTTTTCATGATAAGCCCCCTAAATTATCCGTAATTATAATATACTAATAAAAATTCAATTAAAAGTACTCTAAACTTGTTTCAAAGTTGCTTCCTTTCAAAAAGACTACTCTGTTGTACCTGTACTATGAGCCGATGACTAATACTGAATCGAGTGGGGCCCCATGTATTTTTCCGCTTCAGGGCCCCCAATGGTCTTAAACCGGCCCTGACTGTGTGAAAAGTAAACTTGACTCGGCGCGGTCAAAATACTGTCAAACATATTGACATCAGTAACATGAGTTTCAATACTATGTTGAACATAAGGGTACTGTCAAAGTTTCCGAATCATCAAATGTTTGACCTCTCACACCTTTTGTCTGTTCAAATGGTAAGAATTGTAATTCCTACGCCACGTACATTCCCAGTTGCACGAAAGTCGTTCAAGCTCACTCACTAAATTAGAGGATAAACAAACTGCCTTGTCGTATGTACCAGACGACGTCAAAGAATTTGATGAAGATATTCTTCAGTGGGCCACTACAGGCACCAATGGAACAGTCTCAGATGAATAATAATAACACATGAATGTATGGGCTCGTACATTATTGCACTTCAAACATCGACAATAAAGTACAGAAAGTACAGTACATTGATGAATCTATAATGTTCTGTGGCATATATAACCTAATCTAACCTAGTTTATGTGGTAAAGCCACGACAACGGGAGTAGGCTTTCGTTCAGAAAATTTGCCCCGGGGGGACATTTCAGAGAACTGGGAGGGCGTTACTTGTACAATTAGCATTACAATAGTAGGATAAATAGTAAACTACAGTTTTGCGGAGCACACTGCAGGGAGGCGATTTGAGGGTTGAAAAATTAACTTTCACTATGCTGAATATTTGAGCCAACAACCGTACATATCTTTGTTATACTATAAAATGTATACGATTTTGTTTTATTTTTCTCAGAACTGCGCAAAAGTGATTCAGGTCTCTTTCTGCAATAAGCCATTCACCTGTACCTGAGAGCCAAAACCGGGTAAATACAATTTTAGTCAAAACGTGATGAATATAGTTTTGTACAGTATTTGGAAGGTCTCACATAAGGGTTGCATTATGTTTGTTGTTAAATAATGTGAAAAAGTAAGCATATTAAGTAGTTTGACCATTTTGTTTCTGTGTGAAAGGAAGAAGTTATTTTTTATTTTATTTTGATCGAAAACAAGGATTTGTGTCTTACGCGGTTCTGTCTCTCAGGTACAGATATATTGTATTCAGATACTTTCTTGTGGAGATGATACTTTATTCTGTTAGAGGGCCAAGTTCTGTTGTGCATGTAAGAAACGACCACTTCTCTTCCACTGAAAGCCAATGCTCAATAGGGTTGAGGTGAATTTAAAAGTTTTTCGTCATTTTGTGGTATCTGTTCCTCGATTTGTTCAAGCCGTCTCTGCCAGTGGTTGAAGTGGGACGTTATGAGCCGGTATGCCACCATACCGACACTGATCTTCTGAGACTGAAAGAATATCGGCATGGATTTTTCAGACTAAAAGCATACCGCAACTGGAAAATGGCATGCCGGACAGGTAAATATATATTACAATGAGTTTCTAGTTATTTAAAGGTACCCATTTGTCAATTTCGGCTGATTGTTCTGGAAGTGTGTTTAGCTACTCTAAATGGAGAAGTATTGTTTAGGTGCTAACGAAATAACCGCTTTGACGCCTGCTGTGAAAGGCACCTCAGCAACATAACAAAGGTATCGACTGAGGTCACGTGTATAACGTCAAAAACTCTGTACACGTCCAGCAAACAGTGTGTTGTTGAACAGGGTCGTATGAAAGTACACCATGGAGAACGCACAATGCCGAGTGATTTTTCTTTATGAATTCAAACAAGGGCATTCTGCACAACAAGCCGCAAAAGACATTAACAGTGCATTTGGACAGGAATAGCGAATGTACGCACAATTCGCCGTTGGTTTGTCAAATTTCGCGACAACATTGCAAAATTAGCCACGTGGGCACTGACCAACATCATGTTTGGATGAGCTGTTCAGAAAAACAGTGGAAGCGACCCCTCGGAAAAGTGTTCGTGCTGTTGCAGACGAGTTAGGCATACACCATACCACTGTCAGTCGACTGCTCCGTGCGATAGGTAAGATGATAAAGTTAGAATCATGGGTGCCACTGTAACATGTGGACCAATTCTCCTGCTTAAAGCCCCTCGTACACGATTCAATAAACATTGAATCAAATTCTTGAACAAGAAGTTGGATGAGTGCGTACACGATCCAACTGGTATAATCAAAGAGTTGTATCCAAGTAGTGTTGAAAGTGCTTGGATGGTGCTCGTACACGATTCAATAAGTTAGGCGGAAGTGTGATAGAGCCAAAAGCACGTGAGTCGATTTGCACTTTCTGCGTTGAAAGCAGGAACATGGAGTGAATGTTAAACATTATATGCGTCGCTTTTAATAAAATAATAACCTGATTAACGGCTGCGATTCCGTAGTTGGTGATGCCTCGAACATCGACTTTTTATTGCTTTATTTAAAACTCTTTTCAATCCTTATAAATTTATATTTATTTCCGGTTACACGCACTTCTATACACATCTAACGACAACTAACAATCCAAAGTGAAAATGCATATTTTATTATTATTTCGTTACATACGCACTCCAGTTGATCAAGATAGCGCCATGTGGAGGCATACTAATCGTGACACTTCGTGTCGGAATACATTTATTTGCGTTCATTTGATTTGATTTGATTTGATTTATTGCGTTCCTTAGACCAATACATTGTACTCATTTGCACATATGGTATAGAACATGTCCATAATAAGAATACATATTTTCTTAAATTACATAGAATACATAGAAAATTGTTTTGTAGCAGTTTTTCGACATAATTCACTACTACATGCAGATTGTAGGGATGCGGCGGTATATTAATAGCATTGCGTCGTATTATGAATGACACGTTATTTGCTACAAAAATCATGGCCACAATGCTGAATAAGCAAAGGCGGGTTAAAGAAGGTTAGATTTTTTATTATATGCGATGCATGGTTTAATGTGCTCGCTCACCAACGTGCAAGCAGCCAAGTAGTTCCAAGTACTTTTCGCTATTTCATACACAAATTAATGTGCTCTCACCAACGTGCAAGCAGCCAAGTAGTTCCAAGTACTTTTTGCTATTTCATACACAAATTAATTTGCTCGCTCACCAACGTGGAAGCAGCCAAGTAGTTCCAAGTACTTTTCGCTATTTCATACACAAATTAATGTGCTCGCTCACTAACGTGAAAGCAGCCAAGTAGTTCCAAGTACTTTTCGCTATTTCATGCACGGTTTAATGTGCTCGCTCACCAACGTGGAAGCAGCCGAGAAGTTCCAAGTACCTTTCGCTTTTTCACTCTAATTTAATACTTCCATGACTCGAAACTTTGTTATATTTTAAGTTACAGCCCTTCCACACACGTTGGAAAAGATTACATTTTTTCATGCCCTAAAGTAAAGTGTACCCAGATACTTCTATGTTTAGCAGCTTTGAACTTCCTACATACAGTAAATAAAAACTCGACCTTTCCACATAAATTATGAACAACTCAGTGGTACTTTAAATATTAATATCCTACTGCTTCTAAATACAATACGAACTTTATTAGGAATTATAGTAAATCGTCTGTATCAATTTCTATTGCAATAGTGATTGTACAAAAGCTACAGAAGAAACATCAGGTACACTTTACCTCAGCAAGATGCGATGGAATTTCTTGTAGCGGCACTTTATTTATTTGATTTTGATTTTCTGATAATATCTTTATTTCGCATCATAAAAACAAGGCTTTAAAAATTCCCTGCTCCATGTTAACATCTTAATTTTTAGCATTCCGGAAGCACTGTTATCACGTGTTCAAGTCACCAGCGATGTGATTGGTAGATCAGTGCGTTGAATTCAATAAAAATAGGACAGGTTCTAAATAGGACGAATTGGATGAGAAGACTTGAATTCAAGAGATTTCCTGTGTGGAGTCTCTGACTCGTGACGTCATTTTCATCCAATTGCTTGTTCAACGCTCTTGTTCAAGCTTTATTGAATCGTGTACGAGGGGCTTTACTGATGTTTTAGTCGCAGTAGGGTACCATCTGTAACGTATGGCTGGTGCAAGATCCTGTTTGGACTTACATGTAACATGTTAGCCAGGGATTGTTCCTGCAAATCGTCGTGGAAACGATTTTCTATATTCAAAATAAACCATAAGAAGATAAAGTGAATTTTAGCCAAAGACAGGTGTGTACGAATTTCTAATCTATCGACTAACCTAATGGATATATGGTGAATTTCGTATTCAATGATGTCGTCAAGTCCTTTGATATATTTTGGATAGCATATCCTTAGACAATTCACTGAAGTACAAATTAACAACAAACAATATGTGCTGATTATTTGAACCCCTCGGGGGAACAAAATGGTAATCGCTACCTCCGTTCAAATCTAGCTATGAACTGGAACGTGTACCTTTGGAGGAACAGAATGGCATGTAGTTGCTTAAATTTTGAAAAAGTGTTCATTAGATAGCAGGGGAAGTATGAATGGTACATTTCAATGTTACTCTGCAGCAGGAAGAGAGTGGTAAGCGCCGAGAAAGGTGGCAGACAGTGTGTGTCATGCTAGCACTTCCTCTTCGATAACAGGTCGAGTAGCAGAGGAAGAATCTGAGGATGAGTCTTGCGAGTTACAGGATGATAGTGACGCTGATCCGGACTACATAGTTCCGGATTCTATTTAATCTGAGGTGAGCAAAATTTAAAAAAAAAATCAGAATCTATACAAATTTGTGGATTACAATGTCCATGTACATACCATTATGTTTCTCCAATAATATAATGAGGGTTGTAATAATCACAATGTAAAAAATATACACTTATAGAAAGTGTGATAATATTCTTGTTGTACATGTTCACAGTTCGAATATGTAAGAGTAATGAAAAGCCCCTACCTTTACGTTTTACGCATATGTAATGAACATACCATTGTATTCCTTCCATCACACATGCCATTAGTTGAAGAGAATGGTAAGTGACAGATGCCAGTTACTGCTGAACAGTTATAATACGTATACTGTATGAAGGTGTAGAAATCACGTACATTCAAGTTTGAGGATTACAAAAGGACTACGACAGAACGAAAGGGTTACAGGAAAACGAATCATATCATTAGTTTTCTTGTTTCATTTTGCGTTCGTTGATGAGGTGAGTCCGAAGAAATTGCTAGATGCTTGTACAGTACAGGTATTTGGAAGAAAATTATATCAAGGGCCAAACACTAGTAGCAATTTCAGATAATTGTTGTGCACCAAATAAGATTTGGAACATGGTTCTATTCTATAGAAAGAAAGATTCCAAAATTTAGGACACCATTTTCCTGTTAGTGCGCATACAACGTTAGCCTCGGATAGAGATTTTGCTATTATTGAGAATCATGTACGACGCAATGTGCAAGAAGTGTACAGCTTAAACCAATATTATACAGAGGTGGGCAAAGAAGAAACCATTTCATGTTTACAACATGCTCCAAGAACATTTCTTTACCACAAAAACATAAGAGGAAATCTCACTCTTTGGAAGAAGACAGTGAATGGTCATGACGTCAAGTTGAGGGATGCGTGCCGCATTGGGTTCAGTAGTAATAACATTATCTCAATCGAAATATCACCCTCTTTCGTGAATGATATTTAGGACGACATTAACCTTCTTCGAAGAGGACGAGAATCTGCCAACTTGCCCTCCTTACATTCTAAGTAAGGAGAATTGCTGTACGGAAATTGTAATAGAAAAGTCACCGATGTCCTGTTACTCATAGACTACATCCCTCCTGTTCACCATGATTGTTTCCTTGTCCTAAATCCAGCTGCACGTATTGTTGAGTCCAGTGATGATTATGGCAGTGATGTGGATTAGGATTGTCAGTATATGTTTGTAAAGTTGTATCTTCATTAACATCATAGCCATTTTTTGTTGGTGTAAAGTACAATTAAATAAATAAACCATAATTTCAGAAGAACAATAACAATGTCAATTTGTTGGTACATTTTGAAGATTCACCGCCAATGCACCACTCCTATTGTTAATTTCGTTGTCAAAATCATCTGTAGAACCCACGAAATACTGCGTAGAATTGTTTATGTATAACTGTATTCCGTACGTATTTACGCCCTCTGTTCTCGGTCAGAGTAGGTCGATAGCACAGACCTGTCAACTCTCACGCAAAGAATCTGCAAACTCACGCATATTGAGAAAAAGTGAAAAATTTAAAGTTCGCCCTGTAAAGTGAAGTAAAAACGAAAAACTTTGAATTTCTAGACTGGCAGCATAGTGAGATGTTGCGACATAGCTGTAGGTAGCAATTCGATAGTAGCGCTCGCTTGGTACAAACAGAAAACTATGAAAGAGAATCTGGTTTAGAAGGGGCTTTTACCATAGCCGGTGTACAACCTTGCAGTGAGCTTTATAAAATATACATATTCGTTCCTTGTTACTTATCAACATAGTGGTAGATGTATGTTAGGCAGTGTCCGATTTGAACAATTTCCAGAGAAGGTAGGGGGAAGGGACTCAACGTAGAAAACCGTATTTTACATCCGTTCATATCCCAGACTCGGAGTATATTTCGGAAAAACAGAGCCAAGGAAGATTTTCGCAGAGAGGGGGAAATCCCAACCATCCCCCGCTTCAAATCGAACACTGATGATATGTAGAAGAATTATTGAACTGATCTGATTGTAAACTATTTCAAATATAGATGTCATAGAAAGTGTACGTGAGAAAAATGATGAACCCGAGGTAAATGCTGCCACATTGAAAGAAATTGTGGATTTCCCACCTGCGGTCCCAGTAACGATACGCAGGTCAAAGAGGAAACCAAAGGAAAATCGAGACGAACATTTTTTATGGGTAAGGTAACTCAGAAAGTGCACACTTTTCACCAAAATGTACAAGGTTTTACTAGAAATTTAAACTCTAGTAACAATGTTAAGGTAGATAGGGATCCACGCCTAAATGAGGAAGTAGTATTAGAACCTACAGATACACGACAAAATCACAACATAAATCTTAAAGTAGGTTACTTAAATGTACAAGGGATGAAAAACAAACACATAGTCTTAAATTATTTTGGGAATGAGAATAATTTAGATGTATTATGTTTAAGTGAACATTGGTGTAAAGAGGAAGAAATTACGTACAATAAACTAGATGACTATGTTCTTGTTAATGCATTTTGTAGGAATCAGTATGTACATGGTGGAGTAGCAATTTTTGTTAGAAATGAGTTATCACTGAAGTGTAATAAGCTAAAATTTGAACATCTATGTACTGAGCTTGATTTTGAAGCCACGTGTTTTGTTATTAATAGCCTCAAGCTAATTATTGTATCTCTATACAGAACCCCAAACGGTAGTGCTATAGTTTTCCTTGATAGATTTGAGGAATTGTTAATTCTTTTAAATAGACCGAGTTTTAGAAATTATAAGATAGTTATAGGTGGCGACCTAAACTCTGAATTTGATATGACATTAAAAAAGAATACCGTAAATGAATTGAAAAATATTTTAAGACAATTTAACTACAGTATTACAAATACGAAGCCAACAAGAGGTCTAGCTTGCCTTGACAACATATTTATAAATTTTAGTCTACTTCATACTCCTTGTGATGTATCTATTTTTCCATTTTCGGATCATGATTGTGTATGGATTAAATTGGAAAACTTACTATTAAATAACGTGGGTGACTCAGTGGCTTCCGAATATAAAATTGCTGTATCGAGACCAATCACTGAAGAAAAGATATTGCTCTTTAAAAATTCCCTCAGTAATGTGAATTGGCATGAAGTACTACTTAATTGTGAGGATTCCGATGCACTCTTCGAACGATTTTTGAATGTGTTTCTTTACAATTTTGAAATTTCTTTTCCACAAAGAACTTGTAAAATCAATAATAACCCGTTTAAGAAATGGTACAAAGAAAATGAGTCCAACTTGTATACTCCCAAATTGTGCTCAATGAAGTGTAAAGTTATGCTGTATTTAAACTTATACCGTAGAGATAAAAGTGAAGCGGCTAGATCAGTTTATATGCATGCTAGGAAAACGTATAAGGTAGCTATCAACGAGGCAAAAAAGAAATATAATTCAGCGGAAATTGACTCATCTGATAATAAATGTAAGAAAGCCTGGAATATAATTAATTCTGTAGCTAAAAGTAATGTAAAGGACTTTGTTTACCCCCACCCCGAAGATTTTAATAACTTCTTCGTGAACTCCGTAGAAGAACTACATAATAATATTGTAAAACCCAACTTAACGGCTGACAGTCTAATAGAGAAGAGTATAAACCGTATTGAAGGTAATTTTGAATTTAGAAATATATCTCCTCTAGAAGTTTTGAACATTGTACAAAAATTTAAGCCGGCCAAAAGTGTTGATGTATATGGGTTATCGAGCATTTTAATTAAGAATGTGATTGATTGTATTGCTTTGCCGCTTACCTATTGCATTAACAAATGTTTAACAGAGGGAGTTTTCCCTGATTCTTTGAAAGTAGCACGAGTTGTACCTATATATAAAAAGGGTCCTGAAAATTGTCCATCAAGCTATCGTCCCATCTCTCTGGTCCCAGTTTTCGCAAAAATTTTTGAAACAGTGATGCATTTGCAGGTATACGATTATCTATTTCAGCAAAATGTATTTAGTGCTTCACAGTTTGGCTTTATTAAAGGTAGGTCAACTGTTGGTGCTATAGATTTATTAATCAAGAAAATTCTCAAAGCTTTTGAAAATAAAGAATTTGTTCAGGCCACATTTTGCGATTTAAGTAAAGCCTTCGATTGTGTTGAGCACACAATTCTTCTACATAAGTTGGCGTACTACGGGATCCGCGGGATTAGCTATAGGCTATTTGAGTCCTACTTAGATAACCGTAAGCAAAGTGTTTCTGTAAATAAAACTAAATCTGGCACTGCAACAGTTAAGTATGGAGTACCGCAAGGCTCAGTCCTTGGACTCCTTTTATTTGTCGTAATGATTAATGATTTACCTTCCTTCTTATCTGCTCAGTCAATCTTGTATGCTGATGATACGACTTTCCTGACTACTTGTGCTGATCTAAGTTCACTTCAATCCATAACTGAAAATACATGGGCAGAAACTGCGATTTGGTTCAAGGCTAACGAACTTGCACTTAACGAAAATAAAACTCAACGTATGACTTTTAGTCTCAAAGATGTATCTCTTGAAAATAGCTCAACCTGTGTAAAGTTTTTGGGTGTAATTCTTAACAGTAAGCTATCATGGCAACCACATATTGATTATCTCTGTAGTAGGCTGTCAAGGGTAACATATCTGTTAAGACAATTGAAAAATCATGTTCCTCATGAATATGTCAGATCTGCTTACTTTGCTTTCTTTCAGAGTATAATTAAGTATGGTATCTTATTTGGGGGAAACAGTTGTCATGCAAACAATATCCTTCTAATACAGAAAAAGGTAATCAGAATTATCGCTGACTCACACAGGTTAGCCCACTGTAGACCCCTGTTTATCAATCTAAAGATTATGACAGTGGTTAACCTATACATCTATACAGTACTCCAACATGTAAAAAGTAATCTACAAAACGTACAGCTCAGAAAAGATATACATTCGTACAACACTAGGAACAATAAACATATCAATGTACCATTTCAAAGACTGTCCAAATCTTTAAATAGCTATGATATATTAGGAATAAAAATGTATAATAAGCTGCCTCCAACAGTAAGAAACGAACATCTGAATAGATTTAAGAGAAAATTGTCCAATTGGTTAGTTGCAACACCCTTTTACTCATTAGAGGAATTTTTTGACTGTTCCATAGAAATATAACATATTCTCCTTTTTAATTATACACATTGTTTGTAAAATTATATAACCATACTATAAATATATACATATAAGCAATTAGGCTACTATATACCTATAACTGTTAAATATATAAGTGAATATTGTATTTATTGCTGCTGTTGTATTATCAATTTTGTTATATTTTTAACTAGAATGGCTATTGTAATTGTCATAAATGGTTATCTGTATCTTATGCTACAAACTTGACGTTGTCCATTGCTGTGAATAGCTTAACGACAATAAAATTTATTATTATTATTATTATTATTATTATTATTATTATTATTATTATTATAACTTTAAAAAATTCGTAGGACCTACTCTCAAAACTGAAATTACTTGTTACCGTACACTACTTTTTTAATATGTATAGTACTTCTAAATTAATTAACATTTGTATTGTAATTCTTCGGTATGTTTTTCATTTCTCCCGCATCAACTCCCTCCCAGGTTGCCAAACCTCCCACATTGACACTTCTCTAGGTTGACAGATCTGAACGCTATTAGCGGGTCCCCATAAACCTTCCCAAATTAAATCCAGTTCTGAATTCTTCCCAGCTGTTGTACGTGTTAAAATACCTGTCATTTATGCACTGTCAGTTGTGTTTACTAAAATATTGGTTTATGGTTAATACTTCCAGGTCCCGACAGATCGCAACAATCCACTTCGCGCCATGGAAACCCTTCCTCCTTATCTTGAGATTGGCATGTCGAGCATCCGAGGAGCAGACAAAGGTGTTTACACGAAATTGGAATTAAAGAAAGGATTGATGTTTGGACCCTGTGAGGGGTCTATTATCCACGAAAGAAATAATAGTGATTATCTGTGGAAGGTAGGTTGCAGATATTGATTTATGTGCGTGAAACAAAAGAAAGAATAAATATTTTTGTTTAAAGTGTGTACCTTGTACTTCCTTGTAATTAGCATCGCTGTTTCTTTGAAAGTATTAGTCACAGCAGATTCGACGTTTGAAATCTCTTAGATTCTTTTTTCAGAAACAATACGCAGAATGGGAGGTATATATAACTCCTCAAACTAGCGCATCCCGTCCTGACTACGTTATCTGAGACTGAAAGAGAGCTTTCCCCTCATTCCCCAAAATAGTCAACCGCACACACGAACCTGACCAGAACTCAGGGTGTCTACCACACTTAAAAACCTGGAATATTCAGGGAATTTATATATCTGGAAAACTCAGGGAAATCTATCATTTATTAGAGAAACTCAGAAAAAATTATGAGGTGAACCTGTCCACAGTTGGTAAGAGCACTACCCCGATTAAGCTGAGATTGTGGGTTTGATTCGCACTGCTGACCGGATTTTTTCAATGTGTTAATTCACTTGTGAAATACTAATAATGTACAAGATGGGTGGTGGTGGAATTAAAGAAAGTCATTGCATATTATTTACATATTCCACTATACTAAGAACTCAGGGAACTTCAAGTCACAAAATTAGTAGATACCACGTATTATTTCAGTCTCGGGAACAACCACGGTCACATCTCAACCGTATGCCGACATGATTAGCACGCTCCGTGCACCCGAATTTGGAAACTTCCCTTCAAATGAGCCATTCTGGTTTCAGCAAGACGGCCCACTGTTCGGGAATTTCAATGGAAGCCCTGCACCGAATGTTTGAAAACTGCATCATATCAAAGAATGGTGACATTTCGTGGCCTCCTAGATCACCAGCTCCTGGAGGTACCTTAAACAGAACGTGTACACATAAGAAGAGTCCAAACACTGTCCTGGAGATGAAACATAACACCCGTACTGAAATAAGAAACATTCCTATTCATATGCTCGGAACGTGCCATGGACGATTCCATCGCAGGTTATCAGAATGTCAATGTCGGAATGGTGGTCCCCTGCAGGATGTAATTTTCAAAACATAAACGTGATTGCCGACCTGGTAGTCGTATGGGTTGGTGCGCTAAGGCAGCGACTCGAAGGTCCCGGGTTCAAATCCCGACTGGGGTATGGATGTGAATTTTAACTAGCATCGCATTCATAATCGTGACGGGCCGAAGTCAAAGTTACTAAAAATGGCTCATACAAAATAAAGTTTACATTTTTTTTAAATGAACGTGATTATCTATATTTTACAAACGACACTGTGTAAGGATGCAGTGGGATGTGTTTGTTTTATTTTTATAATAAAGCGTAGCATCAGTTTCGTTGTATTTAAAAAGTATGTTTTTATGCCACCCCTTGTACGAGATTATATACAAAGTTTATGAAACAAAAATCAATCAATCCTAGAATATTTATGTTTCTAACGTAATAATTTACGGACCCTGATCTTAAGAGGACTTGACTTGGTAACGTAATAATTTAAGAATTAATATGTCCACATATTAAAACGCTATTATTAATCAGTCCACATATTAAGATTAATATTATTAGTTTGTCCATCATTAATAACTCCTACAGAACAGACTTTACATATGAAATCTCGTTCTTCGACAGAATATCAACAACATAAATTATCAGTTAATACATGTTAAAATATTTTCTTTCTCTAATCTTCGACGTCCAGTTATACAGTATCCTGATACGATTTGGAATTCCGAAAAACTTATTCAACTAGTGAAGATGTGTCTCAGCGACCCCATAAGCAGAGTACGGGTAGGTAATAAATAATATGTCAGACAGTGGCGGCTCGTGGTTGAAACAGTAGGTGAAGTTCTACCAAAGCATTTATATGTAAACATGCTTTCATATTAGCTACTGGTAATAGTTATCCTGAATATCCAGATTTTACCGATTTATTCTGAATGTCATTTACTTATATTACTCAATGTTGATCATCCTGCTGGATTGCCCCTCCCCAATAAACCATGCAATTATTAGTAATATTGTTCTCCTTAATACTGATTTTCTACCTTCCAAATACTTCGTTTCAGTCAGTTTGCTACTTCTCTTCAAAATGACCACACCTTCACATGGCTGTGCTAAGTACATTTATGATTGAAATAGAAATAACACTTTTCTTGAGTTTGTAATTAAGTAATTTTTCAAACAGTGAAACTCCATGGGACTTTTGGTACGTGGGGTCCCCGGTTCGTGCCACGCGGGCTTTGTAGTGGACAAAGGCCTTGTGCGTGAATTTTCTCGGGGAGTCGGGGCTCTTCCGTTTTCTCTTCCATTTTCTTCATTCCACCGATTCTCGCATCATTATCCATTCGACCAGAGCCAAAGTACGTTTCCCAAAGGCCTTAAATATTCAAAGTTAAATGTAACTCCGCAAATCAACTTGAGCATTCCTTTTAAAACTTTGCTTCATGTTCTCACGACGTATTTCATGCAATATAGATTTTTTCTTACTATAAAAATATGGTTCTCTTTTAAGTAATATAGCACCTATTCAGAGCTGCACATGAGGCAAAAAGAGACCAAAACTAGACTACATTTTAGTATCGTAATTTCCCTTCGGTTCCACATCAGAACCTTTAATTTTTTAGCCTTTTCCACACCGCCCTTAAGATTGAGTGAATTGGCATGTTTTCTTAAACGCAGTATTCCGAGAATGCCTACGACAAAATTCATAGAAATGATTTGTCCATCAAGCGTTGGTTCCATGAAGAGAATGAAGGAAATAGTAGATAGAAACTCAATCAGATACAAGGACGTTTCGTAAGCTTCCCTTTTATGTCATTTTAGTACTAATTACTTCGCAAGTCTCAAAGAAATACGAGTAGTTAATTATACAGATGTTCTCGGGATATCAGCCAGGTGAAGTCCGACGATAGAGCCGACGTTTCAAGAACAGACATTGTTCTCATCTTCAGGGCAAGTATACTGAGACCAGTTCATGTGTACTATATATAGTAACGGTAGGGGGCGGAGCTTAAGAATCTG
>JAGDQP010003717.1:57507-91341 GCA_022664845.1 Lepisma saccharinum
CTCATTCGTCGCAAACCTGATGGAAGTCTGGGCCACAGTGTTTATAGGAAGCCTACCCACACCGACCTTTACCTTAATGGAAACAGTTTTCACCATAAATCGCAGCGCAATACAGTCATCAGCACACTTGCACTTAGATCAAAAACCATCTCAGACCAAGAAAGCCTCCCTAGTGAACTGGCACATCTCAAGAAGACCTTACTGCAGAATGGATACAAGAAAGATGACATTCGTTTGGCCCTAAAAAGGACCTTTTCCAGCAAGAAGAAGGCCACCCCAGAAACTGAAGATCCAGTCAATATTGCAGTCCTGCCCTACACTGGTAAACTTTCTGGAAAGGTTGCAAGAATCCTGAGGAGACACAACATCAAAACCATTCATAGACCGCCGTCAAAAATCAGAAACCTACTTCGTCCAGTTAAGGACGACTTGGGTCTTAAGACACCAGGAGTATACTGCATTCCTTGTGAATGCGTAAAAACATACATAGGACAAACAGGACGAACAGTAGAACATCGATGCAAGGAGCATGAAAGATACATAAAGCTATTTTATCCGGAGAAATCAGGCCTGGCAGAACACAGCATAACAGAAAAACATAGAATTTTATTTTCTGACACTAAAATTATCTCAAAGAGCTCCAATTACTGGGATAGGATAATAAAAGAATCTCTTGCCATACTACAAGAACGTAATAATGTCAACAGAGATACAGGATTTCAACTTAGTCGGACTTGGACACCAGTCATAAAGAAAACATACATGAAAACGACCAATCAGCGTCAAGCTATAGGCCAACCAATCAGAGACACAGATTCTTAAGCTCCGCCCCCTACCGTTACTATATATAGTACACATGAACTGGTCTCAGTATACTTGCCCTGAAGATGAGAACAATGTCTGTTCTTGAAACGTCGGCTCTATCGTCGGACTTCACCTGGTTGATATCCCGAGAACATCTGTATAATATTCGCCGCCAGGAAAGCTTCAATTCTTATTTCACGAGTAGTTAAGTTTAAGTTTTCACAAACAACACCCGGGACACGTTCCCGACACTCCGTGAACTGAACTCTTCTGCATTAAGTCAGTCGAGCACCGCATCCGGCATCAGGTTAATGAACTAACAGGCTCTCGTATATTAGGTACAAATCTACAAAAAATAATATATTTTTCTATTCACGTTAAACCAACAGGTTCCATTTCATACCTTTTTACACAAGCTGTTACTGCTAATTCTGTTACCTCATAATCTGCTTAAAAATCTGCCCTAAACAATTACTGATCTGTGTCATTAGACCACATTAACTGCGAATGTAAACATTTTAATCTGTATTATGCTCATGGTAAAGGTTTAGGCAGTGATCGATTTGTTATAAACTACGAAGGGGGATTATAAAACTAGTATTTGCTTGTAACTTTCAACCTACTACCTGTTTGGATGGAAATATAAAGATTTATCCCTGGTTGGGATGATATTCGGAATCAACTACCGGGGATGAAATTCTCACGCACCAGGGAAAATCCTGGAGGGTTTTGTCAGTATCTGCTTGAGCGAGTCTCTCTAGCTAATAAACTTATTTCGCTATTTTCATTTTATGCATTGAATAGATATTAATATTAAAATTTTCTTCATATAAATAATCAATGCATGTATCTGCAATATAAACTTACACGATCATTTTATCACCGACAAGATTTTTAAGCAGTCTTTAAAAGCTAATAGTGAAGATGCGACCAATTAATATTCTTAAAGCTTTATAAATATAAATATTTATGTTACTAATATAAAGCTAATACAAATATTTGTCACTCATCAAATTTGTATATGCTCCGGGTTATGACGAGGATTTATTTTTATTTTTCCATTTAAGTGGGAAATTGCGGCTTTAACATTTGATGGACAGATTCGAATACTTGGCTTCGATTTTTAAAAATTCATTTTAAGACCTTTAGGCAACTATAGCTCAGGCCGTATGGATGATGATGGGATGAATTGGTGGAATGAAGAAAGTGGGAGGAAATGGGAGCACCTCGAGAAAACCCACGCACACGGTGATTGTTCACCATAAAGCCCACATAGCAGGAACAGGGATCGATCCGACGACCCCAGCACCAAAGGTGAGTACTTGGCTTCGACATAGGGTTAATCCGATATGCGTGTATAATAATTACATCTGATGGTAATAATGATGAACCTAGAGGGTGGGGCGAGAGAATCCCCATTGGAGCTTCAAAATTCTCCAGGGAGTTTGTTATGAGCCATAGAAAAAGATAAAATATTGTTCTTGAAAGTAAAGTTCCTCTTTTAGCACAATTCCTACCCCACCCCCACACACCTCCTGAATTCTCTGCATTCAACACTGAGTGAGAATACTTCAGTGACTGGATAGTTATTTTTACGTTGAAATTTTTCAAGTTCGTCCGCAACATGCGTTTGAATTTTTCCCTTCTTTTTATCTTAAAAGCGTGATGATAGATCAACTTACTAGGTTTTAAAATCGTACATACTCTAGCTAAGATGCTAAGCATTCAATTCACTATATATTTTCTAGTAGTAAAATCTGGATTATACATCGTATAGGCGATGAAATTCCTTATGACCGTGGTAATTATCATGTAGTTTCCATCCCTGTCGCAACCATTCATAGTGCTGCTAAGGTGGGATTTGGAGAAAACAATTCCAGTATTTCACTATGCATTGGGCAGTGAATATCTTTTGGAAAGAACAAGAGAGAACTTCACAGGCGCCACAGAGCAGGAAAGAAAAAAGTAGGTCTCTGCCAACGCTAAGCTCCAGGCCGCTTCTGATTGGTGAGAATGGCCTCACAGAAGTTCACCTTCTCCTACAAATAGTGGACCTCACTTCCACTCAAGGCTCAAGGTCAGTAGAAAAGAAGACAGCTAGAGACAATCCTAAATGTTTCCTTTCCTACCTTCCTTCCTTTTGCTGAGAAACCTAAGGAGACTACTTTGCAAGACGGATGGCGCCTTCTAGCGTCAGAATTGTGAATTACTTGTAGGCAAAACTATAATAAAGCGAGTTGGTGTTATTCTTGCTGGCATTTTATGATATTTATGTAAGTATTTTTGAAACTTGTGTTTTCTTTATTTAATTAATGCAGAAATAAAATAATAGGTGAAGTACAGCTTCACCCGCTTCACCTGAAAAACCGCCGCTGATATCAGACAGTTTGAGAATTTGGAATGGATTGAAACAAGGCGATGCCTTATCACCATTACTGTTTAACTTTGCATTAAAATATGCGATTTTAAAAATTGAAGAGGACAAAAAGGGACTAATATGAATGGTTTGAATCAACTGTTCATATACGCGAATGATGTAGATTTAATAGGGGAAGACATAGATGCACTACAAAGCAGCACGGCTATCTTAGTAGAAGCGTGAGATGAGTTAGGTCTACAGGTAAACATAGACGAAAAAAAATGATAAGCCGAAACACAGAAATGAAGGAAATTAAGGATTAGGGATGAGGTCATAGAGAAAGTAAACAAATTTAAATATTTGGGAGCATATGTAACAAGCAAAGATGAGGCCACGGTAGAAATAAAAAGTCGTTTAGTAATAGTATCGAGCAACGCATGTTTCTATTCAGTCCAAGAACTTCTTACCTCGCGATTAATATCAAGGAAATTGAAATTGAAAATATACAGAACGGTTATTCTGCCGGTAATACTGTACGGTTGCTAAAGTTGGAGTACGACCCTAGCAGATGAATATAAATTACGTGTGTTTGAAAATAAGGTTTTGAGAAAGATATACGGACCGAAACGGGACGAGATGACTGGAGAATGGAAGAGACTGCATATTGAAGAACTCCACGGACTGTACGATTCACCAGATGCAAAAATAGTGAAATCGCGTCGACTAAGGTGGGCAGACCATGTAGCTCGAATGGGGGAAAAAAAGATTATATTCTATCCTGGTTGGAAGGCCGGATGGAAGGAGGCCATTGGGCAGACCGAGATGTCGTTGAGAGGACAATATTAGAAGAGAAATTCGAGAAGTAGGTGTTCGTGATGAAAACTGGCTTGATACTGCCCAGGATAGAATCCAATGGCGAACGTTTGTTATTGCGGCGATGAACTTGCGAGTTCCATAAGCCATAGAGTTAGTTTGTTACTTAGTGAATCTTCGACGTCCAACATGTCGCTTGATGGAAGTGCTATTACTCCCTTTTTAAAAATTTGAGTTGAAAACTCTTCAAAACCCGACGGTTTCATACAATCTTTGATTTTATGACTTCAAATTGTTTAATAGCCATTGATCACCCAATCTTAATTTCGATTTAATTGAATTTTATTTAAGGCCTTTTGACATTTTTGGCTCAGGCGGGGATGGGGAAGATATCGGCTAAGCCTTTCTTAAGGTACCATCTCGGCATTCGCTTGTTGACACTAAGAAAACCCTGGAAAACCTCAGTCAGGATGGTCGGCCGGAACACTAATTGCGAATCTACTGGACAACCAGATCTAACACGCCGGACAGTATGACATTGGACAGTACTGACTGTTTGAAGATATTGAACATGTTATTGACCGGCTTTACTAATAAGTCACTATTATCAAATTTTGTACTGTTTTCTGAATGCAGATCCCATTTCGCTAGTTGGAAAATTGTGACTACTTCAATTTCATTTTACTTTTGAAATGATTTATTATTATTATTATTCATTTTGCTATTCGCAAGCCCCCATTCCATGGAAGGCACAAAGGAAATTAGGTCCCTGGGAAGTGTTCAGAGGTACTGGGAATTCCTCCTCCTCCTGTGCAGTTTCCACCCTGGACCAGCTGTGCCGATATATATATACAGTGTGGATTAAATATTATACATAAGTAGACAGATAGAACTTCAAATTCGGAGTTTTGTTGATAAGAATCAATTAAATAAAAGATACAAGATGTTTATTTATACTTCAATTTTTACATTATTGTATATACAAAAGGCAATTCATTTAAGTATAACTGTTTGGCTTTAAGATGTAAGACTCCAAAATTGTGTAAATCGTTCATTAAAAACAATAATTAATTTTCCATTTGACTCAGGAATCCAAATCACAGCGTACATGTTTTATAGATGTGCTTTTCTGTAACAATAAATTTCATTCAATAATAAATTACATTAATAGTCAACATCCACAGGGCTTCCTTTGTGCTTATTTCCACGGTTAATTTCAGTAATCTGTGTACAGGTTAAAAAGAGAAATGATCCCTGAAGTCAGTAACACCAAAAAATACTTCAATAAATAAGTAAACTAAAATAGATTAAAAAAATCTTCCGTAATACGAGATGGAAAACTGCTGCGAGTCATTGTTAGAAGATTAAAGAGCACTGGTTGTTATCTTTAAGATGTTCTTGGTCTCTCCCTCAACTGCTTCAGTGCATTGATGTTCTTGCAGCATCGTCTCCTTGCTATTATTTATAGATGATGTTCGCTCTCCGTCTGTTGTTCGATTGTATATGCTTGGACATTTCATCTGAATTTTCGACAAATCCATCTTCCAAATGATGAGAACCTGTCCAATAGAGATTTGCGGTGATGTACTTTACTTTTCAAGTTCGTTTCCATGGAAACGGTAGACTGTACTTCTGCTGGTTTCTGCGCTGGTTGGACCAGTAATTTTTTCCAGTTCAAAAAGAGATCTTTCTTCTTTGCTACTGCCCATTTGACCAGTTTGTTTCTTTGTAAGTCAAAAATCAATATGATTGCCGCCCAGTGGCATAGATCTTGAATCTGGCTTGTATCTCGGGTGACTGGGTGGATCCTGATACCTATCCTCCTGTCGTGTATCGTCCATTCTACCAGTGTCAACAACGAGACAGGGCCATAATTCAGAATGGTACATCCGGCGAAAGTCTTCAAATCCTGGGCGACGGGCATAAAGGCTCTGTTTCCATATTTATCAATTCCATCGACTGCAAAGAAGTTGTCATTTGAACTGAAGAAAAATTGTAGATTTTCTGAGAAAACGAACGGAATTAAAAGGTCTTCGAAATCTTCTGAAGTGAAACCAGGTAAGAGTGATAAATCTCCCATTAGGTGCAGGAGTGTTTTTCCTCGAATGGCGACAAAAATATTGCGATATGATATGCATCGATGAACCTTTAAATACTGTAGCAAAACCATGTAAAGGGTGTATTTTTGCTTTCTTCTTTTACTGACAAGAGCTTGTTCGTTTCTTAGTTGCGGGTTCGGAGATGCTCGGAGGCAGATCGACTGTTTACCTGCATCTCTCTGTTCTACTTCAATCGGAAGCTGTGCATTTCTTCTGTTGCTCCTACTCGTGCACAGGGTTCTACATCTAATGTGTAGGCAGCTTGCACAGCGCTGGAGCCATTTTGGAAAATGTGATCTCTGATGTTCATTTGTCATCGTCTGGAAACTTGCCGAAGACTCAGCTGTTTGGTATTCTGTCGTCGGGAGCGGTTTAGATAAGAAATGTACGGTTTTTTTGTGTGGAGACTTTCTTATTCGTATATTTCTTATTTTTGTTGATTTTGGCGAGAAAAGATGTGCTAGTGAACATTTTTATATTTTCCTTCCTATTTACGTGCGTCCGTACTAGTTCACTGTATTCGCTCATCTGTTGCTTGGAGGCGGCATTTTTATTATTTTAATTAATTCCCATTGTTTCAGTCGATTTTAATGTATTTATTGTTGTCAATTAAAATGTTATGTTTTATTTGAAAGAAAGAAAAAACAACAATTAAATAAGCAAAATATTGGTTAGAATTACGTGGAGGAGTGATGCATTTGGAACGCAATGGTGTGAGCGATGGGATGAGTTTGGTTTCCATTTTACCAGTAACAATGCATGGAATCAAGATCATAGTGTATTATTAATATGTAAAGTGACACAGTCACACAAATGCACTTTAGTACTAACAGGGTTCTCATTGACCGGGAGAACTTGCAAAAGTTAGGGAATTCAACATACAAGGGGAAAAGTCGAGAAATATCAGGGAATTTCATGAAAAGGGTCCAAAACCTGTGTACACGGAACGTGCCTAAAAGAGGTTTTAATTTTCCACTTCTCTCTCCTTTTTTTCCAATCAGAGCAGGACCTTACACTGACAAAAATCATGTTTGACTTAAATATTTGTTCTTGAAAATCACACTAACTGTACTTTTAAGTGCATTACGATGTAGCCCAAAAGAATTAAAGAATTTATTAGAACATCTACTAACAGAAACCTTAACTTTTGTCACCAGAGGTTCAATTGGTAGACCGCTCAGCTCTGGCGCTAAGGGTCGTCGGTACGTTCCCTGTTCATGCCATGTGGGCTTTTGTGGTGGACCAACACCGTGTGCGTGGATTTTGTCGGGGTTCTCCCACTTTCTTCATTCCCTCGTGATCTATCCGGTCTGAGCCAAAGTTGCCTAAAGGTAAATTCAAATTTTTTGTCACCAGAGATTTTGTTTTAAAATGCGCCTTATTGATTGCGTATTGACAGTAATTTTAAGCGTGGTGAATCTTTTATCAGTTCCGGTAGTGATGGTACACTATATTTCAGTTTTTCGAAATATTTCACTTTTATCTAATTCCCATTGTTATAGTAATTCAGTTCTTCCTGAGTTCAGATATAATTAATGTCTGATCGTAATATTGGTTGTTTATAAAAAGAGATCAGTTAGCTACCTTGGTATTACTTTAGCTTACGTCGGGCGTAATTTTTCCGAATGAAATAAGTCACAGGTTCATGAATCGGAATCATGGTAATTCTACAGTCATAGTGACATTATTGTTTCTATATCATTTATGAACAATGATGTTTTTTCTACAAAAAGTACGAACTGTATGTAGGGTGAACGAGACCGAAGGAAGACGGGTTACAAAAAGACAGGTTTATTATTTTTTATTTTTATTGTGATTTTTTTTTCGTTATACGCGATGCACAGCCTCTTTAACCAGACACTAACTGTGACTGCTCCATTTCTGGTTCCAAATTCAACGCCCGAAGTATACTAAAGAGAAGCAGTTACTTTAAACACCATATACGAATTCCAATAATGAATTCTGAGTTCCAGTAAAAGTTGCTATATATATATATATATATATATATATATATATATAGAATATATATATATATATGAACGCTAAACAATGTGTTTCTTGGGTCCGGGAGCAGGAGCTAGAGGTATTTTCAGTCACCGGAAGTGATTGTGCTGCGAGTTAAAAACAATGAAATAAATAAATTGTTTCCAGTTTTAATTTAAAACAACAATGTGCAGTAAACTAATAGTTCAGATTAAAATAAAATCTAAACAGTAATTTTATTGTTTATAACAATGAAGTAAATACATTGTTTTCATTTTTTGACATAAATAAATTAGTTTATAAGTTTAAAAATCTAAACTATAAACAGATAGATTAGAAACAGATAAACAATCATTACATCATTTATAGAAGGATAATTTCTTCCAACTCCTTCCCAGGAGGCAGCGTACCAAGGATAGATGAAACATTCCCTCGCTGAACTGCGGTGCTGATACGCTGAAGTGGAGAGGTGGTCGCACGGGCATTGCCGGAAACAAGCTTGATACGATGACCAAATTTAGACCCTCCGTGCCCCAAGTACCACTTGACTCGATTACTATTTGAATTCATCCAACAGTTTATTGTATTTTCCATTTTTTTCGGCCTCTCTGCGTGTAGCCGCGTCGTCAGTTCGTAAAGATGAAACGAAAGGGCAAAAGTATCGGCACTAGTGTCATACCATCGGGTCTCCTACCATCCGATCGTCTACACCCAGAAGGTTCACGAACCGATGGCACATCAGCGGAAATAAGAGCTCGAAGAATTACGTCGTTGACACTGGCGTGACGCCTATGGCTGCCAGCATTGCGTACACAAGAGAGACCGTTGATCGAGAAACGCCCCGCACGCTGGACAGTAGTGAGGCACACAGACGTCTGCTCCTAAACGTTAGACAATAGCAATACGAAAATTTTCGTTAGATAAATGGAGACCAAGAGGAGGAGAAGGCAGGGTCTGGAGCGAAACACCAGATTCAGGTGAAAAAGTAGTTAGAAGTCTGGCTTTATCTTCAAGACATTCGGTTGATTGTAAAAGTAGCGATTGTGCGTTTGACAATACCCACATAGCAGAGTACGTCCCATTTAAATCCCATTACCGTCAGAATGGTCCTGCTCCCATAGCGATGTCCTAAGGACGTCCGTGGGATAACTCTGTGGGCAATACAAACAGTTCATCCCGTCCCCTGGATGTCCCGCGGAAAGCCGTGCGGGATTACCTACCTGGAATTTCTATAAATTAAATCGACCTTACTATTATTATTATTTAATTAATTATAACTATACGAAGGATATGCCTTCGTATAGTTATACGAAGGATTAATTATAACTATACGTCCCATGGATGTAAGCAGGACGTCCTACGGACTTCCCGATATCCTGCCAGGAGATCCGTCAGATATCCGTGGGACTTCATTTTGCTATGTGGGTAGGATCATCTCAAGAAGCTTGAGAACTACTGGCGTCTAAAGTGGGAGAACCTACGCCTATTAAACTAGACCACTGAGCTGTGCACAGGGTTGGCAACAAGCATGTTTTTTTTTAAATAAAAAAACAAAAAAAATGTTTTTTTGTTTAAACTTTTTTTAAAAATACTTTGCTTTATTTATTTATATAACATATAGATAGAAATAAGTTTGTTTCTCCTTTATGACCTTATGCAGCAGCGGGGTTATGAAGGACGGGACCTACAGTTACAGCATAAAGTGGAATCCGAACCACTACTCGGTTTGCACCTGAGACCCCCTTGATTACAAATGCGATGAGTACCGATTCTTCACGGAGAACACCTGATGGAAATACGTTGTACTGATCTTGCATACTTGTGAAGATAATTATTAAGAGTCACTTCAAAACAAAAAGATCTCAACTGCACACGTGAAATCAATGTACAGAGTTATACTAACTAAGTAACTCGATGGCTTACAACTCGCAAGTTGATCGCCGCAGTATCAAACGTACGCTATTGGATTATATCCTGGGCAACATCAAGCCAGTTTTCATCACGAATACCTACTTCTCGAGTTCTACACATTATTAAAATAAATGGACAATTTCAACAGATCTAATTTAGTCCAAGCTAGTTCCTTGAGGCAAAAATACACAGACTTAATTTGCATATCAATAAAAGAAATTAATAAAAAGAGTACGAATTATTTGAGTTCACTCTGGCTCTGAACCATCCATACGTACACATACAGAAAATACTTTTGATTGCAATACATTCATTTTCTGGGGTTTTCATGAGAAAAATACCTGGTACAGAGTTTCAGTGTATTTTATCAATACTAAATATTAGAACAGAAGAATGTTTATAATTTTTACTTTGATTTCAATCTAATAATAATAATGTACGTCACTGGATTAATATGTGGAATCGTCACCATGATTTTATTTATTTATTTATTTATTTATTTAAAGACCGCTGAGGTGAGCAGTCTTTGAAGGTGGTCGAACCCGAAGTCTTGAAGATGGTCTCAGCTTTGACTAACTATATCTCAGACATCGCAACTTGTAAAGTTTAAAGACGACCTTTGTAACTTAGAAATGACATGCATCGACGCCTCACTACTTCCTAGTGGCACTTTCCATAAACACAAAAACTCGCTGAATTGCCAGAAAAGTCATTCACATGAAGTAGGAAGCATTTCCACACACTGGCAAGACAGCCGACTAGGAATCAAAGTATTTGGAATATTAATATTAAGTACCTTGCACATAGCTGAGTGACGAAGTAAGGAGGCGAAGGCAAAGTAGAAGCAAATAACTTAGAGAACGACCAGTTTGTCTGTGAATGAGCGAATTCGATATCAAATACTGTATTACCTGATCATACCCAAAATCCGTATTGTCATTAATATATATATATTAATATATTAATATATATATTAATATTCAATCCACTAGTGCCCACATAGCAAAATGACATCCCAGGGATATCTGACGGATCTCCTGACAGGATATCCGGACGTCCATAGGACGTCCTGTTTAAGTCCCGTTTACATCCATGGGACGTATAGTTATAATTAATCCTTCGTATAACTATACGAATTCATATCCTTCGTATACTTATAATTAATTAAACAATAATAATAGTAAGGTCCATTTAATTTATAGAAATTCCAGGTAGGCAATCCCACACGGCTTTCCGGGAGACATCCATACGGGATGAACTGCTTGTATTCCCCACAGAGTTATCCCACGGACGTCCTTAGGACATCGCTATGGGAGCAGGACCATTCTGACGGTAATGGGATCTAAATGGGACACCCCAGGGACGTACTCTGCTATGTGGGTGGATGAGGCCTCTCCCCGAAGGAAGGAGTTGGTTTACTGCTCCCACGCTGAGCAGACGGGTTGGGAGAGGAGAGCCGAAGCTCTCACTGTGATCGCCACTGTATTTTATTCACAGCAGCTCCCCAATTGTCCTCACGATGCTAGGTCAACACCGAAATTTTTCACGCACCGGAAATCGAACCCGGGACCGCTCGCACTGAAGTCGAGCGCGCTACCGACTAGGCTACGCAGGAGCTCATATATATCTATACACACACTTCATTTAATAGTGAAAAAAATAGTGAAGATTACCTGAGTGTCTGTCGCATTTTACATCTGTAGTTTTAGATCAAAGTTTTATTTGATACTCCACTTCAGTGGTTACAATACTAACTCATCTTTAATGTATTTTTTTCATGTGTGAATGAGTATTTATACGCATTAAATAATTTGGAGAAGTTTCCCCCTCTCCTTTTATCAGGTTAATTATTTAGTGATTTTTTAAAGGTTAAAATTTCGTGATAACTTATTCTACCACATAAAATGCAGGTTTTCAAGACATAAATGGTCATGTGCTTGTATAATTTTGATTGTGGATTCTTCTCTGCCAAACTTTCGGGTAACCCACGGAAGTTTTTACCTCCCTTGAAAGCGAAGCTATTGCAAAAGGAATCTAAAATTCCCGCTCATAGTGTCCGTCCGTGTCCAGAAATTAAATCTCAGGAACTACAACATGTAAAGAGATGCTTGAGGTGTTGATGAAAAGGACTTGGCTAGACTAGCTCAGAGCCGCCGGAACCGTCTTGAGTAATGCAGTGTTGCTGAAACGTCCCCAACCTTTGATCCCAAAAGAGGATCACACAGACAAATAGGGTCGCCAGGAGCCTAGAGTACCCACGCAACGCATCTAACCTAACCTCTAGCTCCAAACATTTTCTACACCCCAGACGAGCGGCGCAGAAATGCCTTCCAGATTTAAGAATATCTGGGAAAGAGGATTCCAGATCCTTGTGATCGCTGTAAAAAAAAATAATTTAGATCGAGGGAGGAAATACCGGTAAGACGACACCTCCAATCGTTTAATTAGATCGTCAGTTCATACTCCGAAGTACCAGCTGGTTCAGATTAGCGACAGATTAAGAAAGAAAAACACAAATCTTTACTTGGGAAATAATCTCAAACGATAATAAGTATAACGACTCATATGTGACTCATACTATGTCTTTACTCACTTCGAAGTCTACAGGGTGGCAAAAGACCATGTCTTACCTTTACCTTAGTAGGGCCCACACCTGTAGTCTGGAATCGCAATTCCTGAAATAAAGACGAACGAACACAAACGAATGACGGTCGCAACTCAATCCAAACGTAGTGTCATAACGGACAAATGCAAATAATATTTATTCACACAAATCACATGCTGGAGTCACTTCATATTTCAACGCAGAAATAACCAGAAATTCAATATATAGTTCCTTTCCCAAGTTATCACTTCTCAGCTGGCGAAAGAATCCTACCACTGGTCTACGGATTTATGAACCGATCTAATCTAATTAAAATCACATCACTCAATACGTTAGGTTTACCGAAATACAGAAATAATTAGTATCAATTGCTGTCAACTTCACGTAACGATTTGTAGCTAAATTCCAATAAATATCAAGTCAAACATTAAATAACTCACTGCACAAATGTTACTAAACACTGCAAGAGGATTATCAACTAATGCCGTAGATCGTACCGAGAGGTTTCTATATTCCGTTCACTGAACATAAACTCAAGATTGTTCGAAGAAATATAAAAAATTCAGAATTTCAATTTATTACTTTGAATTTACATATTGCACGTTTTTGTATATGATAGTTTCATAAGAATCTGAACAGAATTAATGTTTATTTGTAGGAACAAACAAATTTGAATCGCTGGTATGCATTGAATTAATTAAACAGAACTGAAAGTTGCGTAGTCACATATAAATGTCCATAATTTCTATAATAATTAATAAATTTTGTTGATATTTTCACAAATTATTTCCAAAACATTGTTATTGAATTTAGACAAGTTTTATCACTGCATTACTTACACGAAAGAAGTTTTGTCCAAAATAAATCGTATAGAAAGAATCACTTTAACGCTATTAATTGTGTGACGTCAGTACAGAATATTACTACCTTACAAAAGACGTTCTGAATAAATCTTGAAAATGCAAAATATTATTATAAAATATGACTTTTTCACCGGAGAATAGTGGCTGGAGTTGAAACCAAAATTATCGAACCATGTCGAATAATATAAAATTTACTATTAACATCGAAACGGTACGCAAAGATAGTCGAACAGACATGTTGCTAATTTGATGAAGTAATGAGAATATGCGGTAGCTGTCAAACATGGCTAACCGGGAATTTCGAATGGATTTGGAAACTGGAGACGAAAAATAAGCATATGACTATTGAAATCTAACGATCCGGTACTTGTAATGTAAGAATTCGGTTAATAGTAGCCCCATACTGAAATTTAGAACATACTGTACATTTTGATAAATAATCTCAAAATAATATAATAAATTTTAATGAGTTGAAAATTCCTAAATAATGTCGCTGAAAAGTCCAGGTAGCACTTATATCGGTTTTATTCTTCTTAATTCGAATAATATATTTTCCGGTATGGACGAAAACAGTCTAAATCGAAAATGATACTAAATTTGGAGTTTATATCTACCTCTCGTAGACAGGGCTTAGGAAGTACAGATGATGTAAAGCCCATACGTCCATTCGTCTCATCATTAAAATTGGAACTGAACTAACATGGCGTGGGAGAGCAGTTCTCCCAACAAACGGAGAAGAAGGCTGATTCACACCAATCAGCAAAAAACAAGTCACGAAGCATTGACTAGGGTCCAATCAAAGACAAGCGTTAGATCCAAGTCATTGCTGCGTGACTAACGAAAACCTGGATGGATAACGATAAAAATCCAAAGCAAAAGTCCAAACGAAACACGCTCAAAGAGTCTAAAACCAACCAAAGAGAATGAGCTAAAGAGAACACACAGAAAGAAAACAAAACGGAGACAGAAAATAAAAGGGGAGAAAATAAATATAAAAATGGAACAGCAACTAGGCTGTTACATTGCCAACCCATTTTAAAAATCAGTTCTTCGAATGGCTTCCATTCAGTTAGACCTAGATGCGACAAACGTGTTATAAACATTATTGGATACAATAGAAAAACACTGAGGAGGCCCACGTTCCCAATCACCGCACTTTCAAGAGTTGCCAACGTATTTTATGTTTCAAATTCCTTCCATTTCTTTAGATATAGGAGCATCAAAATTTGGCATAAGTATTACCTGACACAATAGAGACATACTTTGGGGGTTCCCTTCCCCAAGTTCCCGTTGTCAGTGTTGCCAACCCGTGTCCAGAAAAGATATCTCGTGAAACACATAGATGCGTGGTTGAGGTGTCGTTGCAAAGGTCTTGGCTAGACTAGCTCAGAGACGCTATAATAGTTTTATTGGTGCAATAGTTCATTGTTGCCAACCCATTTTAAAACTCAATTGTTCACTGTACATTCATTCAGTTAAACCTAGCTGCGCCAAACTTTCCGTCACAATAGGAAAATACTGAGGGGAGTTCCCGTCTCCATATACCCCACTTGCCAGTGCTGCCAACCTGTATTATAAAAACGAATGCTATCAATGGACCGGAGCCCTTGCGATTGTCAGTAGAATCGCAGCTCTAACTTGTGTGAAAGATATTTGTACTCGATAGTTCTGAATCCAGTTTTTTCAATTTGCTTAAGGTTTTAAAGCAGCGTAAATGGATCTTCCCGACCGGGTAGCCGTGCGATCTAAGGCGTTAGGCCAACGACTCGAAGGTCCCGGGTTAGAGTCCCGGCAGGGACATGGGTGTCTTTTTTTTAACTAGAACGTGATGGGCCGAAGTCAACATTTACTAGACTGACCCATATAAAATAAAGTTTACCAAAGTAAATGGATCTTTCTTTCTGTTTTGTCTCGGAAATGTATTTCTTTGAAAAGGTTCTGAATGAGATGATGAGTCTAGTCTCGTCTCAGTCCTAATTGGGTGAATTAGAGTCTGTGTGCTAATTGAGACCAGATTCTGAGTCTTGTTGAACACAACTAATTTCGAGCATATTGTATCTGTAAAAAAAAAAGCATGAGAATTTATCAATATAAGACGCCAGGTCAGTCTAAGCCCGAAATGCGTAAAGGCCATAAATAAATTCATATGGGACGCCAAGCAGTTGTTAGCTATCTGAAGCTTCATATGTTACCTTTTTGCTAGCTTTATGCATCCTTTAAGTTAAAGAATAGGCTGAAAATTTGTGAATAAAAACGTGGAAAACCTGGAAGAGTCGGTGAATTCGCTCTGACGAAATGAGTGGCAACCCTGTATACCTCATACTGTGTAACCTATGTTTCTCGTTCTGCGTTGGAGAAACTCAGCTCTAACCACTCGCATCAACGACCATCGTTATTCCTCCAAATCACAACTACATCATTTCCCCATACCGGAGAACACTTCTCACGGCCATACTTTTCACGAAACCTTTGATCATAGTATCCAGAAAATTCTCAGACTTGATTTAATTTGCCACAGTTAGGTAGTGGTGAGAGCTGTTTTGTTCTTTCCGTCAACCATGAACCTTACCTGAAATGCATGGAACTTCCCTGCATCCTAGTTCTTGCTTTTCTTTTCATCATTCTTTCATCTTAGAGTTCAGCAGTCCATCCGTCTCTCGACAAATTTCAACTCAGGAACCACTAGGGCTAGGAACATGGTTGAGGTGTCGTTGGAAAGGTCTCTGAGGCGGGTTCATACCCGTATAGATCATACACATCGCAAGGGCGGGCTGCGGTGCCTCAATTGGTAGAGCGCTCACCTCTGGCACTAGAGGTCGTCGGATCGATCCCTGCTCATACCATGTGGGCTTTGTGGTGGACAAACACCGTGTGCGTGGGTTGTCTCGGGGTTCTCCCGTTTCCTCCCACTCTCTTCATTCCACCATTCATCTCATCATCCATCCGGCCTGAGACAAAGTTGCCTATAGGCCTTAAAAATTAAATTCAAATTCAAACATCACAAGGGCGGGTCCCGAGATACGGAGGGTGGGCAATTTTCAAGTCAGGAACTGCTAGGTCTAGGAGGACGGTTGAGGGGTCGTTGGAAAGGTCTCGCTGCAATTTTTCCAACGAAACCTTGATTATCGAAATAGGATGCTCACTGCTGAAGCCTGGCGGTAGCATTTATGCACAGTTCCCCTTCACTTCTAGTCCATTTCCAAAACTCCTCTTGTCGAAGCGGCATAAATATTAGGAAATCGACAAAAACGCTTGTAGTATACTTCTTATTTCTCAAAGTTAGGGAAAAATTTTGCCTGCATGAATATCTTGGATGCTCACTGCATTGGTACTTTAAGTTTGCCAAGATTTTACCCCACCCCCAAACACACACACACACAAACGGGATTTTTGTATCTGTCCTTTACTTTCGTATAGTAATTAAATAATTTCGCAAGCGTTCTGGAATCATAAAACCTTACTAATCTGTTAAAAAATAATGAAATGCACTTAATTTTGCATTTTTGTGGACAAGGGCGCTTTTGGAAATGGACTACATATATTTCCCCGTTGTGTTTTTAATCATCATAACTCCTTCAAGAAGTCTCTTACCGTCTCATAGTTACCTCTCTCCCTCCCCCTTCCTATACCACTTAGTAATTTTACCGAGCCACCGTAGCTCAGTGATAGATCATTGGCAAGGCATTCAGGATGTTGTGGGTTCAATCCCAGCGGCCGACCATCCTGACTGAAGGTTTTCCAAGGTCAGTCACACCAGGCAAATGCCGTGATGCGACCTTCAACATAGGCCCAGACCGACACCTTTTCCAATGTCCTATGCCGACCTGAGCCTTAGATACCTAAAGGCCATAAATAAAATTCAACACCATTTAGTACGTTAATTTTCCCGCCTTCCTGAGCTGACCATTCCGTTACCTAGTCCTCAAATAGCAACACGATCACTCTCCTTTATCTGTTAATTTTTTTCTTTGTCGTGACCAAGCCCTTGACGAAACGTTGTCACATTTGTATGTGAGTGTGACCTCCCCACACACCTATTTGTACTTCCAATAAAGCGAGAAACATTGCTTTTACCTTATTTTATTATATATATACAGAAGACAAGTATCAGTGTGGTCGAAATTTAACTCCCTATTGAAAATTGTTTATAACTTTTTTTAATACTTAACCAATGTTCATGAAACAAAACCATTTTGTTCCGTACAATGGTAGAATTGTTATATATTGTTAAAATTCCACATAAGCACCACCATTATCCAGCGGTACGTCGGCGATAATTTCTGGCCGTACTGTGGTTTTCATGGACGAAAATTCAACTCTTCCTTCAGAACAGTTCGGATTGTGTATCGGTTATACCACTTTCACGAGATGCCTGTCTTTGTGATTTCTGGGGACTTTGAGTGAACATTTCCTGTAGCACTTTCACGGATGTTGAGAGCGCGACCGCTTCTCCTAATATCTGCTACAGAACCTGTGTTCATTAGCTTCGAATGGCAATTTCTTATGGTCTTTGCATCTACCGAGGCACGAGGTCGTTTCACACTTCGCCACCATCTCTGTACTTGTACCACGGACTGCCATACTTCGTACCAGGATGCCAGCTGAGCCCGCTCAAGTAAGGTTAGACCGCCACAGATACATGCAATGACATAAATGAGATATCATGTAATAAATTCTACCGTTGTAAGGATCAAAATGCTTTTTGTTTCATGAAAATTGATTAAGTATTTAAAAAGTTATAAACAATTTTCAGTAGGAAGTTAATTACCGCCCACTCATATATTTATTTTTCTAAATGTTTGAGAACATGTTTATGTTTCTAAATGTTTCTAAATGTATCCAGAAATATTCAACCATTGCGTAGGAACGATTAATCCATTAAAATATTAGGACATTTACCATTGCCATGATTACGAAACGGTTAAAGGCATATTCCAGCATTAATTACCTACATAACAGAGTACGTCCCTGGGACGTCCCATTTAGATCCCATTACCGTCAGAATGGTCCTGCTCCCATAGCGTTGTCCTAAGGACGTCCGTGGGATAACTCTGTGGGCAATACAAACAGTTCATCCCGTATGGAGGTCCCCTGGATGTCCCCCGGAAAGCCGTGCGGGATTACCTACCTGGAATTTCTATAAATTAAATCGACCTTACTATTATTATTATTTAATTAATTATAACTATACGAAGGATATGCCTTCGTATAGTTATATGAAGGATTAATTATAACTATACGTCCCATGGATGTAAACAGGACGTCCTACGGACGTCCCGATATCCTGCCAGGAGATCCGTCAGATATTCCTGGGACGTCATTTTGCTATGTGGGTAGGAATGATGAATTCAGTTTCAGCCAAACTTGATACAGCGTTGTAGGAGAATACTCTTAAGCATATTAGAAGTTAAAGCATTTTCTGTTTCCGTGACAATGATGCTCAGTTATTAAATGCATTTTCAGTCATGGCGTAGGGAAATTCTTAAGGCTTCAACCGTTATTAGAATGTTAAAACATTTCCATCATAACTAAATTATTAATAAACACATATCCGAATATGAAGAAAGAACGGATCTCGGATTGGCCAAGGGGTTAGCGCGCTCGCTTCTGTGCGCATCCCAAGCCGCCGTATCCCAGTGGCCGACCATCCTGACAGTTTTTTTCCAAGTTTTTTTCCTAGTCGCACCAGGCAAAGGCCGAGGTGGTACCTTTAACACCTCCCCTATCCAGGCTTGAGACTTAGATGCCTAAAGGTCATAAATAAAATTCAGATTCTGTGCTTATGGTCCCGGGTTTAATTTCCATTGAACGGAGTGGTTCGTAACCCACTTTACCTAAAATTGTAGGTCCTGTCCCTAGAAGCTTATTTAGGACGTTAATAACAGTTAAGTGAGGCACGAATGAACCCTTTCTAACCAAACTTGAGAAACTAATACCTGTAGGTCTTCGTCTTCACACACTGGAATGATGAACTTCTGCCGTTTTCTGATAACGAGATTCAGTTGAGTTTGTAAAACATTGCATTAAATGTCAATCAGTCGCCAGCTCAATTGTGGAGACATCACAAAAAGATGCATGCGTCCTAGTTTTAGGTCTCTTGTTAGGGAAACTAACTTAGCAAAAAGGATTATACAGTCCTGCTCATGGCGTGTGTGTCCGTCCGTGTCCAGAAATGAAATCTCAGGAACTACAAAGCGTAGAGAGATTCTTAAGATTGGAAAGGTATTGGGCAAGACTAGCTCAAAATCACCAGAATCGTCTTAATTGGTGCAGTAGTTCGCATAGACATTATTTGACATAATAGAAAAGTACTGAGGGGGGGGGGGGTCCCCGTCCCCAGGCAGCCTGCTGTCAGTGTTATCAACCCATGCTCAAAAATCTTATCTCATCAGCTACGAGCTATAGAGACGTGGTTAAGGTGTCATTGGAAATGTCTTGACTAGACTAGCTCAAAGTCGCTCGAATAGTTTTCGTTGATGCAGTAGTTCAGTGTTCCAACCCATTTTGAAAAATAAATAATTATTCAAATTGCTTTTATTCAGTTAGAACGTTCAGAATTTAATGTTTGGTACAATAATTGTAAATCGTATATATAAATGTATATCTCACCCGATGGAAGGCATTGGCAGACCACCATTAGACGAAACATAGGAATATCCACAAATTCTGGTTTAAATTGAGCCAAAAGAGTAGTTTCATTTTTTACATTACGATATCTGCTATTTCGTGTTGTTTCGATATCTGATACCTTATTACTAATTTTAGGTTTGTCAGTCAATGTATGTAATATGTGCTCTTTTAGGTAGATTTCGAAGAAAAATGTACCTATTGAGATCGATACGATATGAAAGTATATATATATTAACACGCTAGCGGCCATAATTTTGAAGATATTTGAACCAAATTTTTATATGTTGTTTCTAGGCTTAATAGCTCGGTTAAGTTCGTTAACGAGCAAAATCGGTCGCCATCTTGGATCCAAAATGGCCGCCGAACCCATTGTTGTATAGAATACACAGCCTAAACGGCTGGGGCTATTGAAATCAAATTTTGCATAAAGGTACAACATCACTTTTTGATTATGAAAATGTTAACTAATGAGTTCAAAGACGCCATTTTGGATCCAAAATGGCGGAAGTAAGAAATCTATTTTCCATATCGTTTGAGCTAGAGATACGAAATTTGGCATGAAGGTGTATCGTCACTAGTAGTTCAGGAAAATATTACGAAATGTTGAAAAAGTCGCCATCTTGGATTCAAAATGGCCGCTGAACCCGTTGTTGTATAGAATACACAGCCTAAACGGCTGCAGCTAGAAATATCAAATTTGCTAACACTATACATTATTATTTGTATGTTACTAAAATATTACATGATGTATCCAAAGACGCCATCTTGGATCCAAAATGGCGGACCTAAAAAACATTTTCCACGCCGTTTGAGCTAGAGATACGAAATTTGGCATAAAGGTGCATTATGACGAGTAGTTTAGGGAAATATTACAACATTTGGGAAAAGTCGCCATTTTGGATCCAAAATAACCGCCCTAAATCCCATTTTGCACACCGATCGAGCTGGATAAATGAAATTTTACTTGAATATGTACCATCATAAGTAGGTCACGACAACATAAAAAAACTTTCAAAAAGTCGTCAACTTGGATCCAAAATGGTCGCCCCCAAAACCCAATTTCCAAATCATTGAAGGTAGAGAAACGAAATTTTCTTTGAAGGCGTATGACCAAGAGTAGGTTACAATAAATGGGGCAAACCTTTCTCTTTGGGGCGCAGCCCCTCGTGAGAGGGTACAGATGGATACCATGGTGGTGTAGTGCTGCAGTGAGATTTTGCTTAAGATAAAGAGGGCGCATCCTCTCAAAAGCACTGAAGTTGGGGGGCGAACCCCCTACGGGGGTCTGGGGGCAGCGCTCCCAGCGAAACAAAGCGAGTATATATATATATATATATATATATATATATATATATATATATATATGTCTTGTGAGGTATCGTTGAACAGCTCTTGATGAATAATCTACAAAACAATAAAAAGTTTCTCGATAGCTCTCATATAATGCGAGATTTGAATTTTTGAAAATAAAAAAAAAACTTCGAGATCTACCTCAGCCTGTAGGCCTACCGAAAGGGATTTTTTTTTTTAGGTTCATCGTGATCCAAATCCGTATTATGTGGATGCGTCTGATCCGTCTGTTTCCAATTGGATGCGGTATGTAAACTGTGCAAGGCACAGAGATGAGCAGAATCTTAGCCCCGTTCTGTATAAGGGACATATGTATTATTGTACAAAGCGAAAAATTCTTCCGTACGAAGAGATGCTTGTTTGGTACGGTGAAGACTATGCCAGGAAGCTAGGTATCGATGTAGAAAATTACCACAAACCCCGATATTCAGGTAATGGCAGTTGTATCGATTTTATATTAACTTTTTAAAGATTGTTATTGGTTGTTATTAAGGGGGTCGTTCAAATATTAAGTAAGCACAATTTTAGTCATTTTAAAGCCCGTTCCTTTACTTGTCAAATTTCTTATCGTTATTTCCTAGTTCGAAAACTGTCTTTAAATCTACGTTAATATGCTTTCAAGATAATCAGATGCAAGCCTCCCCTCCCCAGTTGTTTGAGAAAATAAACATAGCTTGAACCCCTTGAATGCTTACATAATATTTGAACAATCCGTAAAGAAAAAAGCATTACATGTGTGAATTTGGAGGAAATGATAGTCGCTGTGCATTTGTTCTTTTCATAGACCAGTCTTAATATTTATCTAAATTAGTTTGTCTCCGACTGAAATTCTCTCAAACACCGAGCGGCCGTAGCTCAGTTGGTAGAGCGTTAGATTGGTATTGGAAAGGTCCTGGGAACGATCCCAGCCTCCGCCTATCGTGACTGAAGGTTTTCCTCAGTCACGCTACGCAAATACCGCTGTGTTACCTATTAACAAGGCCCTGGTCGACTACCTTCCAACATCCTCTTCCCCAACCCTATTCCAGCCCGAGCCTAAGATACCTAAAGACCATAAATAAATTCATTTAACTGACTCTCGAACGACTCGATGGCAATAAAGTTTCGGAGTACATTGCGGTCTCCAGTTTGTGAACCATTAGGTTGGACGACTGAGGAGATCAAGGTTCCACGAGATTCAGATAGGTCAGATAGCACCTGTTATGGTGTTAACGTATGATAACGACTGTTATTCCCACTAACTTTAGGTAACTTGGCGTCTTATACGACGAAAATTACTTTTTTTCTTCCATAAATAAAGGTTTTATTTAAAATTCACTGTTAATTTCACATAACGAAGAATAACACTGTCTGTATTGAAATCAGTTTGAACTTTAATGCAACCCGTATCTTCTTTCTGTCCAGAAAGACGACCTCTTCGTAGCACGCTCTGAAATGTTACACTTGTAGAGCGTTGGCGTAGCATTTGAGAGGTCGTGGGTTCAGTCCCAACGGCCGACCATCCTGACTGAGTTTTTTCCAGGGTTTTTCCTCAATCACACCAGGCAAACGTCGGGATGGCACCTTCAACATAGGCCCTGGCCGACACCTTCCCGAATCCTTGCCCCTTCCCTATCCCTGCCTGACCCTTAGATATGTAAAGGCTATAAATAAAATTCAAATTTACCAACACTCTTGCTCCACATTTGTACAAGCGTTTGTTCTACCGGCAATCCAGCGCATCCATTTCGACAAAGTAAAGCTACACAAATGCATTACTTACGCTCTAACTTATTTCTATGTGTGTTCACCATTAAACAAGATGTCTATAGGTCATAACAGTCAAGAAAAGGTCATGAAATTGAATTCAGTCAGATAAACATGGTAATATTTAGCTATTTTTACTGGTACAGGGTGGACAGAAAGTTCCGTTACACGTGCAATTATTGCGTTGTGCGCCTTTTAATTCCAAGTTCTGCAGCACGTTTTCTGGTCGACTTGCAGCATGAACGCATCACTGACGCACTAACTTCAGTACATGTTTCCCTTCGGGTTGATGGACGGCCAGAACCAAGAATGCGGGGGCATCCAAAACATTTCCCAGGCGAAAAGCTTTCTTCTCCCACGTGATCAAAGTCTGATGACTTGGTGGCTTCTTACTGAACCGTTCACGAAACCTATCCAACACCTGTGTTAGATTTTCGTTGTTGTGCTTCCGTTCATGAACCCACATACTTGTCACTAAGTGCTCCTCCAAAGTGAAGTCGTTGGTATCTGCCATTGTTCTTCACCAAACACAGAAAGGCGAGGCAATGAACTGGTCAACGCACAGACTTTATTTTCCTCCCCGGGCAGTCACGTGGCAATCACGTTGAAATTCACGTGAGGAGCACTGTTGCCATATCAATAATCTGGATGGGAGGTTTAATTCTTAAATATCTTACACTGTTACACGCATTTAGTTCAGGTGTAAAAGGACTTTCTGACCACCCTGTACATTTGCCATTTTACAGATTTGCAGAAAATATTCTCATACATTTGAAGAATATTTGATATTGTGAAGTTTTTAATGTTAGAGCAGGTTTAAGAAATATAGTTAGTTACCCAGGGGACTTACATCTTGTGAGTTCGGGTGTGGCAATCCCGGGTTTCCTGGTTGGTTACAATTGTTCATCTTATTTCTTTATTTATGTGACCTTAAACTTAGTGTATATAAAATTTATTATTTAGAATTTGCCATTCCTGTGTAAATATTTATTCTTATTGTCTTGGTAACTGAAAGAATTTTTTTGCTAAGTACTTTCCACCTTCCTGTAGCAGGCTTCTTCAGCTGGAAGAGTGGTGGTTGTCTTCTAACGTGTTCTTTGTTATGTTATGAGTAGTAGCTTCCAAAGTGGGTAATTTTTTGTCACGAAAATTTTGAAAACGTTCCATTTCTACCAACAACTAACAGTCAGGGAATTTTGAATCTCGAAAGAGTGGCCACCTTGCATCAGTAGTAGAAGATCTTTTAGTATTAGTAATCTTTCAGTGTTATACAAGTCATTGTGGGTGCGGGGTTCAGTTTGTGTTAGGCCTGTCCTCTGTTTAAACTAATAACTTTTATCACAATTATGTACCTTTAACTAATTGCAATCGTTCTCAGGGTAAAAAGTAACGGATTTCTACCGTTGAGAACGATTACAATGAATTTAAGGTACGTAATTGATTGTAATAATAATTTCGTTCTCTGTGTCATAATGTCTCTTTTCTAATCACTTTTAATTAATTTTTAATAAAATGCTATAAGTGTACTTCTCAAATAGTTTCGGAAGCTGATATGGCACGCGAAAAATATAACACCCGCAACTTTAATTTATCAAGTTTGGCAGAAAATTGATTGACATGATAGAAATGGATGAATGCAAAGCTAATTTCTACATACATGGTAACCAAATTGGTTTTACTTGATGGCTCTTTCCGGTCCAACCAGTCTCAATTTAGAGTGAATGTCAAACAGAAAAGCCTCATTCCTTGACGTGGACATTTTTCTAATAAACAACGCACTCAGCACTTGGTTAACATAAAACCAAGCAATCACTTGCAATACTTGCACTGTTGAAGTTCTTATCTTTACCACGCCAAAAATCTATTCCATTCTCCCTTGCCCTCACAGGAGAAGACCACCTCAGCAACCGAATCCTGCAATCAACGCCTCAAGGAGGCTGTAGTCAATCGAGGCTACCCAGGACACCCAACCTTGTGAACAGCGGATCCGACGATGTGTATTCTCGCATATTCAACACACTCACACTCTCAGTATCAATTCGAATCCACTGGCTCTATTCTCTCAGCTTCATCCTAAACTAATAAACGGTAAATAAATCCTGCACCACCTCTCAGTTACCTTCAGTTCCCGCCAACAAATGAAGTAAAGCGTCCTCACCTTACTACGCCTTCAATTATCTCAACTAGTATGGCGGATGACGACTTCATATCACAAAGGAATCTTGTGAAACTTCAGACGTCATATACGTTCTCAGCTATACAGTTGACGTCATATACAGTCTGGCGTATCTTACCGAGCTGTAGCTCAGTTAGTAGAGTGTTGGCTTCGCTTTCGGGAGGTCCTGGGTTCGATCCCAGAGGCCAACCATCCAGATTGAGATATGTCCTCAGTTATATCAGGCAAATACCAGAATGGTACTTTAAAATATGCCCTGGTCGTCTTTTTTCCCTACCTTATTCCGGCCTGAGCCATAAATGCTTAAATCCAAATTTGACGTGCCTTCTTTGTGGCAGAAACTGGTGGTCCTTTAACCTTCCGTATCAATAATAACTGTCACCAGCAGACTCGATGTTCAGTTCCCTCACATTTGCAACTACACAACACTGACTGACGTGAATTTTCGTGTCGATGTGATTCTACCCTATCCCCTACCAGAAACACATCTACGAGGAAAGAGCCTTCATTCAAGGCTTGAAAGCAAAACTGAAACGCGGTCTAAAACGACAGCCTCAACACCAACGTTTCCTTACATCTTCTCTGATTTCTTTTCTTCAAAGTTTTCATCCCGTTATTTTTCCTGGAACTCGAGATCATTTCATTAGAACACTAAACAATTTAGTGTCCTGACTGTATTTAGGTGTGCTGAAGTCGAAAATGATATTTCGCATCCTGTACCATTTTGTCACAAATTGCATGGATATATAGTAGGAAGAGCAACATTATACTGCTACCAGTACAGCCTTGTAGTTCACAAACCGTCCAGCAAATTAAGGATCATAGTGTACGAATGTAGAATGGTGGGAAGGGGCTGCATTTTGGAGTAGATGATGAATGTGGCTGCCATCTTGAAATCCGCCATATTGGATGAAGCTTTTTTTTTTCAAATAGCTAGTGGGTCGTGAGACGCATCAAACGACACAAGAATGTTCCCAGAAAGTCATACCTGGCATTACATTTGACCTAGCTGTTACGGGATTGGAGTTATCTTCACTGAAAATGTGCAGTACATGTGTTGATTTATTCAGCAACGTCTTAAGACTTAGGTATACCTTCCTATATTTTTAAAGGCTGCAAGAATAGCCTTATAAAACCATTAACGCATATTTATAATTTATTTTTAAAAACATCAAAATTCCCTAGTAAATTTAAAATAGCTGCAGTATGTGCAATTCCAAAAAAATAATACAACCAAAAATGTAGCCGATTACAGACCTATAAGCCTTATACCTACACCGTCCAAAATATTTGAAAGTATACTATATAAACATATATACAATCGTGTTCGTCTTAATCTTTCAGAAGTACAGTTCGGTTTTAGGAATAATAGGTCAACAATATCAAATTTACTTAATTTAACCCAAACAATTTATGAAGCATATAATAATAAAGCTCAATTAGATGTAGTGTATACAGATTTTAGAAAAGCATTTGATTTAGTTGATCACAAAATTCTTCTTAAAAAGCTTAGGACGTATGGATTATCTGACAAATTAATTAATTTGTTTTATTCATAACTTTCTGGTAGAACACAATATGTAAAATACAATGATTATAAATCTGAGGAATATCAAATATTTCTGGAGTTCCACAAGGTTCTAATTTAGGACCACTGTTATTTTTAACAGTGATTAATGATTTACCTGAAGTTATAAAGCATTCTTCTTGTTTGATGTTTGCAGATGATACTAAGTTGTACAAGGAAATATAAATATTAGAGGATTGCATTGACTTGCAGGAGGACCTTAATTCATTGTTAGACTGGTGTAAGGAAAATAAAATACAAATCAATGTAAATAAATGCTGTTTAATGACATACTCTCTGCTTAGAACAACAATCCAATATGACTATACATTGAGAAATACGGTTTTAGAGAGAAAGAAATATGTCAAAGATTTAGGGGTGTGGTTTGATGAAAAACTCAAATTTGATTTTCATATTAATCAGAAAGTTAATGAAGCATTCAGAATGTTAGGGCTTATAAAAAGAATGTCAATAAATTTCAGGAAAATTGAAACAATCACTAAACTATATAATACTCTAGTACGCCCCAAAGTCGAATATGCAAATACTGTATGGTCTTCTAACTGCAAAATATTAAATAGTAAAATAGAAAAAGTGCAAAAGAAATTCCTTAAATATCTTAAATATAAGGACAATATTTCCATAAATGAATCAAATTTAATATACAAAGGAAATTTCGATGTTGATTTAAAAAAAATCAAAATGATTTCACTTGAAAATCGAAGAACATTGCATACAGTCACACATCTCAAGAAATTATTAGAAAATAAAGAAGACAGTGCTGAAATGTTAAATAAACTATGTTTATACTGTCCTGAAAAAAATTAAGAAAACGAACTTTGTTTTTACTCCCCAATTCTAGAATAGAGCTGTATAAGAATTCACCCCAATATAGATTTGGTGTGGCAGAAAAAGTACTGGATGAAATAGGGCTAGATATTTTCCAAATAAATTTAAATAAATTACGAAACGACGTAATAAAATTTTATTTGAAAAATGGATGAAAAGTATATGGGTATATGTATATATGTATAAGGATTTTATATTAAAATATCCCTTTGTATAGTAAGAAGGTATTTTACACGTTTATACAGTAAAATTAAACAAATGTAGGCCTGTATCAGTTCAAAGTGAATGATTGAACTGTACAAAGGTTTGTAGTTGTAGCTGTGTTTTTTTATTATTATTATTATTTTACTAAATCAAAAGACAATAGTTGTGGATAGGAAATGTGTATATTCATTGTAATTTCTGTAAATTTAATATGTATTGTACTTATTAATTGCCATTTTTTGTTGGTGTAAAGTACAATTAAATAAATAAATCATGTGAAACCTGTTTGAAGCAATTATGGCTTCATTAAGTGTATTTGGACAAAGTAATTTCCATTTCAGATTAAAAGGTAATGGCATGTACACTGAGATATTCTCCATTTCATATCAAATTTTTAGTTTCAGAAAGATAATGATATGTACAATGCATTGTTCACTTTTCTTACTCCATGTGTCATGTATTGTGTTCCTTAAGTTCAAACTTGTGTTCTATAAATACTATAAGAATATACCAAGTAAATAAAGTGAAAATATATTATGTATTAATTTTTTTCTGATTTGTACAAATTGTTGTATTTTCTTTTTCAATTTACTCGGAAGTTGAAAAATGGTGGTTACCATTTTGTTCCCCCGAGGGGCTCATTTCTCAAAGTCCTTTCGTGCTTAAAGTAATTGAATAAGGTAACAAAATAAGGTGCAATAAAGTAAATAAGAAGTGTTCTGCTTCAAGAATACTAAATAAATCACTGTGGCTTTCCCTGTGTGGACGATAACTTTCTCATGTATCATGTAACAAACACGGTAAAAGTTGAGATCTATTTCTTAACATTGCACTTAATTACGTTGATAGCTGTCTTATACACTTTCAACTGTAGCGCGCGTGTGATAAATATTCTTCAGAGTATTGTCACGCTTTCTGATCGTTGACTGAGTGACGGCGACTACTTTGATTAACCAGGTAATGCAGTTTCAATTTTTTTGCCTTTGGACATGACGCACCTGGTGCGGACATTTCATTCGCACCACCCCAATACTTTTTGTTCTGACAGCATTGAGTTCCGTTTCCCATATTGTTATATTGGTACCTCCTTGGTGGTTCTCGGATTTGTAATGATATAAAATAAATTTACACGTGTTGAGGAAGTCCTCCTGCGTAAATAAATATGGAGATATTTTCTAGTAAGGACAAAAGACAGAAAACCTGATATGGTAGGCCTACTGATGGCCAACTTGACTTTCTAAACTATTTCAGTGAATTTTGTGAAACGTTTGTAATGCGTATTCTAACCTGAATTTAAGGTTAAGTTACAAAGTCTAATCTGACTTTAAGGTTAAGTTTTCCGAACATGAAGATCCAGAATCTACAATATATTTTTGAATTATTTCTTGGTGAGGCTAGAAACCTTTACACTATTTTTTTGGGCGATTCGACTGTGGAGAATGATGTCAAAGAGTTTTCACTGGTAGCAGATTTTGAAATTGACCAAATGAATTGTGCGTAATCCTACAGAAGAATAATTACATCAGAGTAAAATGCTGTAGTTACAATGGAAACTATTATATGAATCAAGTCATTGATCAATGTTATAAGCCATTTTAGGAAAGTGCTTATTAAAAAAGTCCAAGTGAATTTTGATAATATACTGTATATTGTCTGTATTATGTTTTTGTTTAAGCAGTTCGTGAATTCCTTTATTATTATTATTATTTACATTTTTCTCAATTTAGGTAGGTTGGTCTCTTCTTTCCCGATATTTTTGGTTACTACCTACCACTGATGACCTCACACGGCCATGGATTAAAAGTATTTGTGAATGACGTGGACTAGGCACACGAAGGCGTGTAACTAGAAAGTTTTTACTAGCGTTAAATTCAAATTGGCTGTTTTACAAGAAGCCAGTTGTATTTCCAATGCATATCAAACGCGAGTTAGTAAGGGACATTATTGTTCAGCTTCAAGATGCAAAAATAATTACGGAACCATTTCAGTACTGTTACTGTTTCATTTCTCAGTTCCAAAAGATTCTGAAATGTGAGTTTATGTACTAAAATTAAGAGGTGAAAAAGGAAAACGTGTACGGTTTGTTGTACTAATCAATTTGAAATGAAACGTTAAATAAAAACTAGAGTGGCATTATTACTCTGTTAACTTGCAAATATTGCTGATTAAAATATTATTGGAAAGTTGGGGGAGGGAGGCAAAGTGGATATGTACATTAAAGGAAAACTTGGGGTGAAATTCCTCTGACTATTCAACTTCCAAGTGGCAGCACAAGAATGGCGAACAAAAACTTCCTTTCTTTTCTTTTCTTTTCTTTACCACACAACACACAGGCGTTCAATCTCGACGACATTCTGTTCCTTCACTAGTGACGTCTCAAACCACAAAAAAAAAGTTTTGTTGCCACCTCTTATAAAAAGGTTGTAAATTCCATTATTTGCTTTGCCTCATATATTCACTTTGTCCCCCTTTCCCCTACGTGATTCATTGTCTCCTATAAGGGCCCTGTTTGTACTTTAGATTCTGAGGACCTTGAATCTGAGCTTTTGCTTGTGACAAATCGAAAACACCCGGACAAATGGAAGCGTTATTTCAATAACAAAACATTATTTCCTCTTATCTGCATCAATGTTTATAGAACTAACTATAGGTTGTGTCAGACGTGACGTCATTGACTTATGCAAGGACGTTCAAATTAGATGATATGCCTCAATAAAAACAACTGAATCTGAACATAACAACGTCAGGCTTCCATCTTAAGGCCGCTTTAGACGATACAATTGCTCGTACGACGAATCTTAGCAAAAGCAGTGTGCCAGCGTAAAAAGAAAAAAAGTTGTGGATTTATACCATAGCATCTTGCCCTATTGTAGCATTGTTGCTTTCACACTCTGGCACTACTGCTAATCGTACGATTCATCGTAGCATAAATGCTGTCATCTAAAGCGGCCTTTACTGTGCACAACTAAAATTTAGGAGAATGCTTTTTACGCATAATTTAAATATTGATATGCTAAAGTTGTTGAATATTTAATGTTAATTAAGTAACACAAAAAGAGTAAAAGCTCGGTTTTGCAAGCTGATTGCGATCACTTTAAGACTTTCCCACTTTTTCAAAACTTTGGCTGAGCATACCAAGATGGCTTCCTGGTGTTGTTACGTTTGGGTTCAGATGTTTTTTATTGTGGCCTATCATCTGATTTTAACATCCTTGGATAGGTCAATGACGTCACGTCTGACATAGCCTATTAGTTCTATAAACATAGAGTTAGTAATAGAATAGAGGTAGCGTGGGGCTTTCTTGGCGAGAGGAGTGAAGTCAAGAGACGGAAGGAACAAGCACTTCCATTACATTGACTGGCCCCATATAGAGGCCCTCTATACTGAGTATTGCCTTCTCATTCTTTTTTATGAGAAGAGAAAATTATGTCGGATGAAGCCTCGAAAATAGCTATTGTGGTTTTTGTAATATTCATTACTGATAGACCTATTTCCTTTACATATATCACAGCGTTTGACTATTAGTTCCATTATATCTCTTTAGTCACTACTAGGAAGGTTCATTCTATTAAATAATTGGATAATTCTTTTTGCCCTATCTTGTTTGTCTTACCTTATTCCGTATTTTTAAGAAAATAATTATTTTAAAATGTTTTAAAAGAAGCTGTTTATAATTTTGGAAAATTAATTATCTGTAATTATGCTGTCACTTCATGCTGTACTAAACAAAACAAAATGTTTTCCTATTCCTCTAAGTACTGGTAATTCTTTGCCACTAGAGGCAGCACGTCCGCGCTCATACAACAAAAAACTAAAGGCCGCTTTAGACGATACAATTTCTCGTACGATGAATCTTACGATTAGCAGTAGTGCCAGAGTGTGAAAGCAAGAATGCTACAATAGGGCAAGATGCTATGGTTTAAATCCATAACATTTTCCCTTTTTACTCTGGCACACTGCTTTCGCTAAGATTCATCGTACGAGAAATTGTATCGTCTAAAGCGGCCTTAAGGAAAAGATGTAAAGTGAGATTACTTCATAGAGTTAGGAAGAAAATAGAGAGAACATACATGACGGCACATGAAGCCAAATTACGGTTCATCGGCAGCCATCTTGTGTGGCCCCATTAGAGTCCCTCTATACTGAGTACTGTGAGCATTGCCTTTTTCGATAGGAGGATGAGTGCACCTCAGAGAGGCAATACTCGGAAAAGAGGATCTTTAAATATGGGGCAGTTAATATGTCCGAAATGCCTCGTCCTTTCCGTCTCTTGGCTTCATTCCCCTCTCCAACAAAATCCAGCCTAAGGTTCCCTCTATTTATATTCCTAACTCTATGGATTACTTCAACTTCCTAGTTTCTTTGTATACTGTGAATATAGTCCAATTCCAAAACTGTAATTTGCTTGTAATGTAAGAAAGTTGTGGAAATGTTTCCTAGCAATCAAATCCTTGATAGTTGCTGCCGTGCGACACATCACGTAGTCGAAGTCTTAAGTACGCCCCCCCCCCCCGCCCCGTACTCAATGGCAATAATTGATCCATATTCCTTCCAACCTTGATTACGAACAGCAGCAGCTGTGATTGTCGTTGAAGGCCAAAGGCAATTGTCCATATCTTCCATTTGCATTGCTAAATGCAATCTAAATGATTCATCCTGTTACAAGTGCTTTTAAATCGAACTATTTTTCCACTTTGATATCTGGTTATTCAAGTCGTAATTCTTTTTTTATGAGGTGGAACTAATCGAACACTGACCTGAGTTGCTTTTTCCCGTCCTTCAAGCACAATGCTGAGGAAATAAGTTTCTATTTTGCGAACTTTACTTCCAGTAGCATTAATTTTGCTTTACTTTTCTTTTATCGCCTGGAATTAAAGGGTTCCAAGTTCGGTTTGGAGTATGGACAAATTAAGCATTGACCCGGCAACAGTTGTTCAGCGTTAGGGCTCATTTGCATGAAAGCTTGCGTTGCTTGCGATTTGGATGAATAGCCAATTAAAACACATGCAGCCGTACTCAGATACGTTTTTTGGAGTGACTAAAGCTGTATTAGTCGGAGTCGTATGCAGAATAGTTTTTTGTGCGCTAGTAGCGCCTAAAATTACCTACGTACTAATCGCGGTACTTAAACAAGGGGGAGGCCTAGTTTTGCATTGTAATGACTTACTCGGAAATTTTGACGATAGAAAACAAGGAAAAAAAAGATAAATATTCATAATTACTTGAAGAAAAATTGAATATATTTTTCTGCACAACACATTTCAATAAATTAAAACACTGAAACAATCTTTTAACGATAAAAATGACTCAATAAATGGAACCCATGCTCATTTTATAATTCTACTAAACCGGCCTGAATTTAGCACATATTCGACCAGGCGCAAACAACCGATAACTCCCCATAGTAATCTTACGGGAAATTAGATGCAGCATAAAAGAATATATTTCAATTTCTAAGCATATGATTTGTCCCAATTCTTTGTGAAACACAATTTCTAATCCCCTCTTTGCGGACAACCTCTCGTCATCTGTTCTCAAGCACCAGAAGTGCGGGGGGAAATTACTAAATTTGGGGTATGCTCCTATACGCTTTAATTTGCATTGGAAATTACTGCATTTTCAAGTAGAGTCAGTGTTCGATTTGTAGCATGGGATGGTTGGGATTATCCCCCTCTCTGCAGAAATCTTCTCTGGTACTGTTTACATTATATATATATATATATATATATATATATATATATAAATAAATCACAGCCATATTCAATCCACTAGTGGATGAGGCCTCTCCCTGAAGGGAGGAGTTGGTCTACTGCTCCCACGCTGACCAGACGGGTTGGGAGAGGAGAGCCGAAGCTCTCACTGTGATCGCCACTGT
>JAGDQP010003718.1:0-15795 GCA_022664845.1 Lepisma saccharinum
TGTGTGTGTCTTGTGAGGTATCGCTGAACAGCTCTTGATGAATAATCTACAAAACAATAAATAGTTTCTCGATAGCTCTCATATAAGGCGAGATTTGATATTTTGTAAATAAAATAACAAACATCGAGATCTACCTCAGCCTGTAGGCCTACCGAAAGGGATTTTTTTTAATTACAGAGACTTTAACTCATTTAAGAATGATTGTATTTTTGACAATAATGCTTTTTTATTAAATCAAACTTAACATATTTTCTTAATGAATTGAAAATCAACGGTTTTTCAATTACTTGAAAAATTCACATTACGAAAATGCACCCAGTTTCAACAAACTAGGCAAGTCACTATCGCCACGTCCATTCATTTTCTGCATCATTTCCGCACACGATGCAATATTTTATTAAGCTAATATTGTGTTCTTACCTTTTTCTGTACTTGTAATAAAAAATTTATAAATGTGAATATTTTAATGTTGATTTTGACCTGATTTTAACCCTACAAAAACATGCTTATGGTGGTTTTCATAAACATTTGTTAAGAATTTAACGAATCATTAAGTAACTTTGGGAGCTCAAAGCAATGTTCATTATAGTAGCAATCTAACGATTTTCTTAATTTCTTTGGTGAAACCAATTATTTGTATTATAAGCTGCGTTTTGGAATGCGAGTTGTAACCTAGCACTCGCTGAAGTCAAATGGATTCCAATTTGCATTAATTTATACCCAGAGTTTTGCACAAAATGGGACGAACGTTCCGTTTAACCCAATATATCATACAAAGGGAACTATACTTGACAGTACAGTTCAGTAGTCAAGTATAGTTGCATATTGCAAATATTGAAGAATATATTGTTGTTCATAAATAATTAGTTCTGCATAACATCACTCATTTTGTGAATTACGCTATATTTGACAATTAAGAGTGTTCCTATTACATTACAATCTGAATTTGCCTTCCTTCCTTTGCAGAAATTATTTTTTCTCCATTTCTAAGCATGAAGAAGCAGCTGTTGATTTCGTGTTTGATTTTGTTTCTCTCCGTGGCAACGAACTGTGATTAACGGATCTGTGTCACGCAACTGCCTGAATAAGAAATTGAAAGAAAACATAAGCTGTCATTCTTGGTGCTTACAAAATATCACCGATATATCTCTAAAACGACTGAACTAATAAGCAAAATAATACGCTACCGAATGGAAAATATTTTTCGCGTTCGTATCAACATGCACGGCAGTGCATGAGCCAAGTTCGTTACGTCAGAAAACGTCAGCACTGTCAGAAGCATGTTATACAGGAACAAGAGTTTATGGCAAAATCGACGATTTGGGGGCCCCGTAAGAAAAAAGATGTTAAAGATAGGAATATGAGCTTTTGCCGATAAAGAGATATGGTAAATATGTGCAGATGTACAAAATTTCATATTCGTACCTCATACTATGTTCTAGTTGTGGACCCCTGAAATTGCACATTTTAGGCTAACTGACTCACTCACTCACTCACTCACTCATTCACTCACTCACTGACTCACTCATCATATTGTTTAGGGTGTTTGGAGTAAGCTAGAAACATGAAATTTGGTATGAAGGTAGAGGATGATAAGTAGATAAGGGAAAATTCCGACATTTTGAAAAGGTCGCCATCTTGGATTCAAAATGGCCGCCAAACCTAAAATTTCAAAGAATACACAGCCTAAACGACTAAAGCTAGAACAGTGAAATTTGGTATGAAACTACATCATTGATAGCAAATTAAGAAAACTTTTTTAAAAATTTAAAAAGTCGTCATTTTGGATTCAAAATGGCCGCCAACCCTAAAATTTTAAAGAATACACAGCCTAAATGGCTACCGCTAGAATAATGAAATTTAGTTTGACAGTACAACATTATTAGTAGATTATGAAAATATTACAAAATATTTCTAAAGACGCCATCTTCGATCCAAAATGGCGGGCGTCATAGAAGAATCCTGGATAGAAGCGAACCACAGAAGTAAAGCCGGAGCGTCAATCATATTAAGAGTATAGATAACCAGAAACGGGCATAACAATTTAACTGTATCAGTTAGATTTATGGCAAACTTGGTATGATGAAAAACTATGGCCAAACACTGTTGAATCTAAATCAGTGCAGTGAACGATGAAACGAAAACTAACAACGGTTACGATTCTGTTAGTGTAAAGACGTAAGGAATTCATGGGGACTCTTCGCCAACCAAATTTCGACGCTGCCTGACTAGCTCCTCCGGTGGGAGGCCTAAGACGATAGACGACTACCATCTGTTGGTCAGGTCCTCTATAGATAGGTTTTCACTTTAAAAGAAAATACGATCAAACTTTTCCTTTTCTACACGATCTTACGATCCACGGTGTTCCTTTTCAGATCAAAAGTTTTTTAATAGAAGCGTTGGCCTAAGGCCGTAAATTAAATTTAAACTTCAAATGAAACCGGGATAAATCGCTGGGAGTAGCGAGTTTAATTGCAGTCTTAAAAACACATTTGTTATGGTGTTTGCAGTAAGTGGTCAGCGTGTGAGATTCACATTCTTAAGGTCCTGGGTTTGATTCCCAGTATGGATTTCAAAATATTTTCTTCAATGAATTACGCGCTGTAAATGATGTTCACGATTGTTAGTGAAAGAGATTTATCCCCTAAAGGGAGAAAAACACAAGACAGAGAGAGGGGACAGGAGAGACGCAGGCTGTGTATTCATAAGCGTTAAAATTTCGTTTATTTCCATGTCTTGCGCCATTTTTCTTTCGCCCTTTCCTTGTCTTCTCTCTTTTTTTGCTTTCCCCGTCTTATTTCATGCTTTCTCTCTCTCTCTTTCTCTCTCTCTCTCTGTCTCTCTGTGTGTGTTGAACAAGACAAGAATTTAATGTTTGTCTATCTATCTCGTGGTTCTTTACATGATGATAAACGAATCAATTCTTTCTTCCTGCAAATGGAGAAATATCCTGGAATGTTATTTTTGGCGCATATTTGTACTGTCATGTTAATTGTCTAACTACTAGGTGTACAGTTAAACAATTACCCTGGAGAAAAGAACTATTATTTCTTAGCACTCTAACCTCCATTTAGTTTTGTGGCTGTACGTACAGCCTATTCCAAAAAGTTTGACCGCATTGATTAGGCTGTTTAGAAGTCCATCATCGGGTATCTTCGGAAACAGTAAACCAAAGATGCCATGTTCTAGCTCTGAAAGGAAGGATGAACATTTGCAATTGGGAAAAAAAGCGCAGAAAGACATGTTGAAATGTTATTAAATGTAGAAAAAAATAACATTCATTAAAATACGTAATGATAAAGTATTTCGAAACCATCCATACACCTGAGCACGTGATCGTTTTGTCACCTACGTTTCGTTTCCATATGTAAAAGCACATTTACAATGAAAGTGAAATTTAGTTCAAATTGACATCAAATTTAGTTCTCGCATTCATAGTACAATAAACAAGATAAAGGAAAAAACAACAGCATTTGCAACGTATATGAATTTCATTGTCTTGAACATCGAGAATGCAGTCATGTTTCTTCAGAAGGAGTTCTATCAGAAAGAAGTAGATAGGTGTGTTCATGTTAGGTCAGTGGTAGAGCGCGTGCCTTCCAATCGTGAGGTCCTGAGTTCCAATTCCGCTCTGGAAAATTTATTTATATGTAATGATATATTCCTCTAAGCATGAATATTTAGATAAAATAGTAACAATAATAATCAGTTTTATACGTATCCATACAAGCATTTCAGGACATAAGTAATTATTATGTTTAAAATATAACATCAGACAGAACGAGTGTTGACAGAACGTCGGTATATTATATCATCGAGGCGATGTGAGATGGACAATTTTCCACTATATTTTTTCGGAAAATTTTCCGTTCTAAACAAATATCCACTTTCAAATATAAACTCCACATTAAGCTCTAAAATTGATTCAATTCATGTATAGCAACATTTAAATAACAGCAAATTATAACTTTACACTAACAACTTATCATAACTAGAACCACTAAGCTGCGGCAAAGCTGGTGTGCTATCCGCTGCGCCACGCGGGGCCTCAAATATTTCGTACTTGATAATGAAGAATTTACATTGTGTTTCTGTGTGTACCAACTGCAGGCAAAATAAATGGGTCTTAGCTCTTATTTAATGAAACAACTGCACTAAAATTCCTTATAAAGAAGATTTTATTAGAAAATAAGAAGTTCTGCGCTTATTTTATTATATTGAACAGTCGTAAATCTTAAGTTCCGTACAGTGGTAACTACAGTGCAAAGTATTGTTGTCGGCCGCTTTCACAGACTCATAATCACACGCTTATTCCACGTAGAAAAATAAACAAAAACAGTGCAGTCTGATAATTTTAAAGCATCCTTTGTACATTTTTGCGCAGTTCTGTGTATTATTGTTTTACTGCACTATTGATACAGAACGAAGTGAGCTCTTATTGCGGATAGACTGAATCTTGTGGGTTTTCTTCAGATCCCAGATTAAGCAATCAATCAAAATAGCTATTAGATACAGCATTGGATTATTTTCTTTATTCTGCATTGTATTTTTTTTAAATGAGAATGCCTAATTATAAGAAGACCGGTGTGTGGGAACACTTCAAAGAAATTTGTGGAGGAGGGAAAATTATGAGTAAGTGTTTATATTGTGGGCGAACATATGCCAACAACACTACAAGAATGAAAAAAACACCTGACAAAGTAAAGGAAATGACCAGAAAAATCGCTGTGATTTTTTTCGAAAACGGAGAAAGTAGTAAGTGTTCCACAGGCTAAAGTTCTAAAATTAAGTGGTTCTACTACAGGTTCTACAGCCAGTGTCAGTGATGATGACTCCTTCTCAACAGACACAGATGTTACTCACATTAATGAAGTGCCTTTAGGCTCTCCGTTGAGATCTTTCATTTCAAAGCAGTCAACTTTATCTACATTTGTGGACAAAATAACCATTGAAGAAAAGGAAAAGCTTGATGAATCATTGGCACGCGCAATATATGCTGGTGGTGTTACTCTTTCTATAACAGAAAACCCTTACTGAATACAACATTAAAAACTTATTCGTCCATCTTATGAATTGCCAACCAGCTTTTAGAAAAGGAATATTAAACAATTCAACATAAAGTAGCCGAAAAACTTGCTAGTGCTGAGTGTCTCACTTTGATGTCAGATGGTTGGACGGATATTTGTGGTAATCCATTCATTGATGTGATATTTGCAACTCCGCATCCAGTGTTTGCGAATGCCATAGAAACGAAAGCTTCTAGTCACACAGGGGAATATATTGCTGAAATATTAAGTGCAGAAATACAAATGGTTGGTGCTTCTAAGATACAAGCAGTAGTAACGGACAATGCCGCAAATATGAAGAAAACTTGGCAGATTTTGAAACAAAAATATCCTCATTTGGTGACATTCGGATGCCTTGCTCATGAGCTTATCCTAATTGCAATGGATATTGCTAACATAAATTCAGTTAAGAATATCATTGAAGATTGTAAAGCAATAGTATTTTTTTTTCAAATCACCAAGTTCCAGGACAAATTCTTAAGTTGATTCAAAGGGAAAATGATTCTAAAGAAGTATCCTTACCTTTACCTGCTAAAACCACCTGGGGATCTGTACCCACATGTTTAGATAGCTTGTTAAGATCGAAGAGCAGCATTCAGTCCGCAAGTATTCAAGAAACATTTTCTCAGTTTTTTCCAGTAGGACTGAGAAACAAAATATTAGATAATGATTTTTGGACACGCATTCAGCAGGTATATGCCATCTTTCAGCCTCTCTTTATGGCTATACAAGTACTAGAAGGCGATACTCCTAAACTGTCAGAAGTACATGACATTTTGATCAATCTGGAGGACAAAGTAAAATCTAGACTTTCTTCTTTCCTGTAAGAGGCGATGCCACTGTCTTACGTAAAATAAGAGAAAGAATTGAGTTTTGCTCACACCCTATTCAGTTAGCTGCAAATCTCTTGGATCCAGTTCAACGTGGAGAGCACACTAATCATAATACGAAATGTCAGATGCAATGGAAGTGATTATCGAGATCGCCATAAACATTCCCAACTTGAATGAAGTATCCGTTATGATCGATATCGCAGAGTACAGAAACAAGGATAAATTATGGAGCCGGGATTTAGTTTGGATAGCAGCTCAAAACATGTCTCCTCTAACATGGTGGAAAGGTTATTGCAATTCAAGACACCTGTCTACTGTTGCTATTAGAATCTTAAGTATTCCTGCAACTGCTGCCTCATGTGAGCGTAATTGGAAGACCTTCAGTTTAGTATAAACAAAGAAGAGAAACAGACTTACCAATGACAGGACATTGAAGTTGGTTTCAATAAATTATATGTCACTTCTCATGGATACAACAGAACCTCAACCGTCAACTTCAACACTCAACTTGGAGGAGAGAAAGGAATCAAGCGGAATCAAGGAGATTGCTTCAACATCTTTACAGACATCGCGTGAAAGTTAAACCAACAAATTTGAGAGTGATCTTGACGTTAATGTTAGTGATAGTGATACTCGAGGAAACCTGCATATTTCAAAAAGTAGAATAATTAGAGAGAGCTGAATTCAAAACCATTGGGTAGCTCTTGAAGTGTACTTCGAAGATGTGGGATCCCTTCTCTTAAAATTAATTTCTTCATTCCAAAAATTAGGCTGAAAAATGAGTTAAGAATTGTATAAAATTCGATTTTTAAACCACGTTTTTGGGATCAGGGAGTTGAATAAAATTCTGCAAAATGTTGTCATGTTTAGACCTCCCAAAAGAGTTTCTGGCCTAAACCACACTCTTTTTTTTCTACGAGAACATTGCCCTTTGCGAGAAATGCCAGATTTCGGGCTTAAATATTGCATATGCACCCTCAGGAAAAAGCTGAAATGTTGTGCCGACGAAACATGGGACCAACTAACAGTAAGTTGCAACTTTTATTTTGTAATGGTTTGGTCAATACAAGCGGATTTTCTTCGCCATACGCCGGATTTGGGGCTATATGATCTCAAATGGGTCATCATAAAATATTCTGAAATTTGGTCTCGAGGAAGCTTTGTATGTGCTCAAATGACAGTAAAAATGACAAATTTTATTGTTGAGTGGTTTGGTCAAGAATAAGTTTTTCATGAGAGTTACAATTGAGCCTTTCAAGCTGTGTAGTAATATGAAGCTGAATATACACATATAATTCGCTTGCACTGGCCAAACCAATTAGAAATAAAAATGCAGTTTTGGTTGTGGGTTGACCAATAACAAGGCTTCCTTCACACTAAATGGACGATTATTTTTATTAAATCCTGCATTTGCAACGAAAGAGCATGTTTAAAACCCCGTAGAAATAAGGGGATGAAATTAAACCAAACGATTTTCTGAATACAGACACTCTGTTGGTAGATCTAAACATTACAAATGATTGCAGCCTTGTACTCGACTGCTTCACAGAAAAAATGTGTTTTTTGAAGATATCGCATTTGCATTTGCATAGTACGACCGCGGAGAAAACTCACTTGCACTTGCTAAACTACTTGGAAATAAAAATTGAAATTTTGCTGTGAGTTGGACACATACAAAGTTCACTTCTTCATGAGGACCCATCTGAGACATTTAAGCCAGAAATTTTGAATTTTTTTGAAGGGCCATGTTTGAACACCCGTAGAATTGAAAGAGTGTAATTTAGATCCATTATTTTTTGCGTGCATACACTCGGTCGGTAGGTCTAAATATTACAAAATTTTGCAGAATTTTATTCAATCCCTTCAGTACATAAAATTTGTTAATATCAAATTGTATACAATTCGTTTCTTATTTTTCAGCCTAATTATTGGATTAAAGAAATTAATTTTCAGAAAAGGTGATTCCATATCTTTGAAGTATACTTCAAGATCTACACAACGGTTTTGATTAAACTCTCTAGCATTTCTGGTTTTTGATATATTAAGGTTTCCATACATGTTTACAAGAGTAAAAAACTACACCCACCATTTTGAGAAGGTCCTAGCAGGGTAAGATGGTGGAAAGTGCCTTAAAAGGAATCGTGATAAATAAAATATCATATTCACCATCAAAAATGTCAGCTCGAAAGATGCTAACCTAACTTTTTTTTTTAGTTTAGCGATATCGCAATCGGATTTTCACCTACGATGGCCTACTTTTTTAATAAAATGAAGGTTGTTTTCAAGCTCTACAAGAGTTGCAGAATTGTTGGCGCAAAATTAAAATGTTGAGAGAGGTTAGAATATTTGAAAATTTAATTTTAAAAAAACGAAGGCAACAGTTGTCTCGAAAAAAATATATGTTATGTATTGTTATTGGTTTTATATCCATGAATTGTTCGGATGTTTTAAAGTAGTAGAACATAACCAGAAAAAAGAAAACAGATTTTTTTCGGTTTTAAGGCGTTCTACATTCGTTTCTTTAGCTCACAATGGTTCGTGGCGTCATCAAAACTTACAACACTAATTTAAATATTTTCCCGAAGTCATACAATGATGGAATTTTGCACAGCGACGTGAGTCGAGTGACAATACAACATTCCATTGTTACTTTACACATTTCTATATATGTTTATATTATAAAAACATATGTTAATAATTTGTTATTACAGACTTCTTTATCCTAAAATAAATAGTAGCCTGCACCGGCCTGGGTTTCGCTGGTTGCAGAACACCTTATGATTTGAATCACACAATATTATATTGAGAAAAAGTATGAACACCGCAATAACACGAACAAAATTAATAAAAAGGACTTTCTTGACGGTGCAAATTAACCAGGACAACGCCATTAGTTGAGCACAGAGATAGGAAATAAGACATGTGACTAGACTTCTTACGTAACACGTGCACTGTAAATACTAGTTCGAAGAAACCGTTTTCAAGGTTGCCTTCGGGTGACTGGTCTAGACGTCGGCTTCTAGAATGAAAGTTCTCGGGTTCGATTCTCGCCCGGGACAACACTTCTCCTTTTTTTCTTTAAATATATATTTTTATGTGTTCATATTTATTATTTCATAATTGCTAGGATGTGTATAAATAACTGATTTCTACTGAAAGCTAGGATGGGCAAAGGGAACACGGTGCATCTGAAGGAAGCTGGGCGGCGGAGCCGCTGGGAGCCGCAGCCCAGGTTAGCGGTGGACATACGCACAAGCGTTGTTAACATTCCATTCCACCTGTCAATTTTATATTTGGTACACATAAAATTCATTATATCTTTTATCTTATCCCATTTCCTGTGCTGTTCATTTGCACGGTCGAGACAGTCATAATAAAGAACGTTTTAAAGACATTCAATTCCAATTAAAATGTAAAAGAAGAAAAAATGTTCATGTATGATTAAAAAGAAACTGATGGGGCGCGCAAATTTAAGAATTTATAGAGGACTCTCTATGAGAGTACGCATTATGATTTTGTTTTTAACCAACCGTTCCAATCTGAGGTTTAGTCACAAATATTGTATAAGAACAAGCGGTGGTTGAGTAGATAGCATTAGGAAGTCAATTATTATTAAATTACCGAATTCTAGAATGTTGAGATTTCGTAATTGTAGAAGTGAAAATACCATAATCAAAAATATGAAAGATAACATAAAAACTTGACAGGGTTGTAGGAAAGAAACCTTATAAATCAGCACTTTCACTGATTGAGTAATGGAAGTAAATTCGAAAATTTTCATTGCCATCTTCTTTTTAAGTGTGTTAAAAAATTTGCTACATCGAGACTCCGGGGTTTCGGAGTATCCCAAGTTTAATACATTTTCAACTGATATTAGTATCATTATCATCGAATACCGGAAATATAAGTCATGTTTCTTCAGAAAGGGTTTGTAGGTGTGTTCATGTTAGCTCAGTGGTAGAGCGCGGGATTCCTACTCGTCAGGTCTTGAGTTCCAATCCAAGAGAGACTTTTCTTTTTCTTTATTTGTAGAATTTCACAAAAATATGATGCAAGGAATGGTTGCTAAGAGAAACATTTTCAGAAAAGTTTAGGTAGTCCTAAAAAGGACTGTTTTGGAAGTTGGTGTAGGGGACATTAATATTATGTCCAAGACCCTTCTACATTTATTACACGATCCATTCTTCTGGGCATGGAATCTATTATTTTTTTGACAAATTTATCTCCTTCCCCTACCTCCAGCCATGCCTCGAAAACAAGGTCCCACAGGTCATCCCGAGTTCTTGGTGGATGTGCCTCAGGCCAACTGTACCTTAGAGTATGCTTTACCTCTGCCCACATATTTTCAATTTGATTGAGGTCTGCTTCACAAGGCAGCCAGTCAATTAAATCAATTTCAGGCTGCCCTGCGAACCATTCCTGAACCACACAGAAAGTATGTATCTAAGACTGGACTTATTGATACTGAATAACACCAGGAGGCTGAAGTACTCGTACTGATGGCACCATGATGTTACTCGTGATGTGTAAGCACTGAGCACTGTCCAGGTGCCCTTCAATTCTGTGTAGCTGTCCTGCACCGCGACTGAAAGTCCAACCCCAACATGAAATAGATACACGACTTCTGCAATTGCAAGCAACCACATGTCCAGGGTCATATCGGGTGCCCCTCGGACAATGCACAAAACGGCGCCCCTCATTTGATGATTTGAATATGGATTCATCTGAGAAAGCTACGTTTTCCCAGTTGCTTTCCACATTCGCATATGGAAATGCGAGACGGTAAATTTTGTGTTTGAGAGTTTTTCCTTCACAACAGCAACACGGCCACGTAATCCACCCTGACGAAGACTTCAGAGCTCTGTCTGCGTACTATTAGGGAAGTGGGAAGCTTCCCTTAGCTGTCTAGACGTCCTTAGTGGGTCTAACAGGGCTTCGTTTACTAATGTCGCATCTTCCGCCTCGGTAGACACATGAAGACGACCAGGAGATCGTACATTGCCACTCGGACCTATAGTATGATATTATCGAATCCATCGCCTGACTATAGCGGCCGCAATACCCATTCGTCTCCCAGCTGCAGTTGCAGTACAGCCCTCTAACTTCCACAAGGTAATTACAGCTGAACGTCAGTCCATAATCAGCATTGCTCTGAGCTGTGAGAAGTAAAGAAACAAGTAACAGCAGGTAAATGGTATTTGATTGGTTTATTGCATAACACGTCCATTGTGGGGAACGATTTGGTAAACATTCGCGCAAGGAATCTTAAAATGGCGCAAGAAATATAATAAAAATAATCATGGTTTCCATAAATAAATTTTCATCAATAAGAAAAGCTACTTTAATAAACAAAGTTAATAGTTATACTATATATAAAATGTACATTCTGGATTTAAACCTAGAAAAAGCATCCACAGGCTTGCTCTGTTACGAAAACAACAGACGGAAATAAATCCAATTTAATCTTCCTTATCTAAAATACAAACGTATAAAACGGTCCACTTATCGTGACTCAATCTGTTGGTGTTTTAATAAGACAAATCTTGTCAATATTTTTCTAGTTGTAAAAGTAGCTCATGGTTAAAACCTTTACTTTTTAAACCAATGCCAAACGAACGTGGGTTTGAGCACTGGTAAGGTCAAATATTTTTCCTACTAGTTAATAAGACAATAATAAATTTTCTTCATCAGATGACAAAAGTATAGAATTTGCGAGCAAGTGAGAGCGAGAATAAGAAATAGAGGAAAGCATTTCAGACCCATGGAAAGAACTTCTGTCATCTTTACTGAAGAACAATTTAGTAACTTAGTAACTCGTCGTTTGTGGGGATCATGAGCTTTTGGGATATTGAATTTGTATGCACTTTGAGGATACTAAATTTTTTCTATGGTACCTTTATCCGACTTTGGATATAACAACATTTACTTGATTTGTATTTAACGATCACATATAACACCGACGTTCTGTCAACACCCACCACTTCTCTGGTTTTATATTTTAAACATAATACTTACTTATGTCCTGGAATGCTTATTCGTGCTTTAAGAAATATATCATTACATAAAAATGAATTTTCCAGAACGGGATTCAAACACAGGACCTCACGATAAGAAGGCATGCGCTCTACCACTGACCTAACATGAACACATCTATCTACTTCTTTCTGATAGAACTCCTTCTGAAGAAACATGACTGTATTCTCGGTGTTCAAGACAATGAAATTCATATACGTAGCAAATGCTGTTATTTTTCTCTCCTTTCTCTTGTTTATTGGACTATGAATGTGAGAACTAAATTTGCTGTCTTCACTTCCATTGCAAATGTGCTTTTACGTATGGAGACGTAGGTGATAAAACGATCACGTGCTCAGATGTGTGGATGGTTTTAAATTACTTTATCATTACGTATTTTTACAAATGTTATCTTCTTCTACGATGATATTTCAACATACATTATTACACTTAAGAGAAGAAAAGAACATCTGCACATTCTTTTCCCGATTGCGAAGGTTCATCCTTCCTTCCAAGGCTCGAACCTGGCATCTTTGGTTTACCAGGTGTATGCATAAGTTATTGCCGGTTTTTGTGGTAAAGAAAACACGTAATTTTCAAGGGAAATTAATTTTGTTTTATTCAAAATATTGGCCATCGGCTTCTACACATTTCACCCATCTTTCAGGTAATTCATGCATACCATGCCAGAAAAACTGCTTGTCTTTTGCGGCAAACCATTCGTCGAGCAATTTTCCAACGTCTTCGAAATTGCTGAAGTGCTGCTCTGCGCGCCCCATTGATGCGAAGAGGTGATAGTCAGATGGCGCCAGGTCTGGGGAGTACGACGGGTGCGGAAGGATGTCCCATCCAAGCGATTTCAAGGTATCTTTCACTTGTTTTGCTGTATGAGACGGCGCATTGTCGTGTAACACAATCACTTTGCCATGTCTTTGGACCCATTCCGATCGTCTTTCGATCAATGTGTGATTTAAATTAATCATTTGTTGGCGATAGCGTTGTGAACTAACAGTTTCGCCGGGCTACAAGAGTTCATAATACACAATACCGCTCTGGTCCCACCAGACACAAAGCATGGTCTTCTTGAAGAAGCGATTTGGCCTTGGTGTTGAAGGACCGGCTTCGCCAGGTGAAAGCCACGATTTCTTCCGCTTCGGGTTTTCAAAATAAATCCATTTTTCGTCACCCGTCACAATTCGATACAAAAAAGGATGTTTTTTCGTGGCGTTGAAGCAGCATTTCACAAGTGAATTTGCGATTTTCCATTTGACGTTCATTCAAATCGTGTGGGACCCATTTACCCAGTTTATTGATCTTACCCATTGCTCGTAAACGTCTGCTGATTGTTTCTTGTGATACATTTAATGCTTTTGCCAATTGCTGTTGAGTTTGAGTTGGGTCATCCTCCAATAACACCTGCAGTTGCTCGTTTTCACACTTTTGTGGTCTACCAGAGCGCGCACTGTCTTTCACATTGAAATCACCACTTTTAAATTGTCTAAACCATGTCTCACATGTTGTAATCGATGAAGCGTGTTCACCATATGTTTCTACCAGCACACGTTGACTTTCAACAGCCTTTTTTCTTATGATTAAATAAGAAAAGCAATGTCCTTTATCAGGCAAAAACTTCGACATGATCACTGAACGATAAAACAAAGACGCTAGTGTTTGGCGGACTCAACTTGTGTGTGTTTGTAGTTTAATGTCAGACGAACAAAATGACGTATGTGTCAAATGAATACGCTGCGTACTTTTCGCTGGCTCCATCTCTTAGGTAAACCGGAAACTACTTATGCATACACCTGATACTGTTTCCGAAGATACCCGAAGTTGGACTTTGAGAATTTTCAGCTGAAAATTGCCGTAATCAATGCGGTCATCTTTTTTCAATAGGGTGTACCTGCTGATTTGCTTCTATCTAGTTTCTGCCTTTTTTATGTCATTGAGGAAGCCTCTTCTACTTTAATCGTTTATCTTAATTTGGTATTACAAATACAATATCAGGATATTTGATTTGTCTCTCCAGGGGAGGGTATGTTAGTCAACTTCAGATAAAAAATACTTTTTATCTTACGAGGGCGAGTCAAATGAAAACACAAAAGATACTCAAACATATCTAAAGGAGCTAAAGTCAGTTTCCGATATCTTGCACACCAGCTTCAGTAGTAATTCTTTGCATAGTGTTAATTGGCTGCACTTCATATGTGACCTCATATGTACGATTACAGAAGGTGGCTCCATTAATGAAATATACCAGAGAAGAAAATTCTAGGTCACTTGATCAAGTTGCGATATAACATAGGTCCTGTACTGTACTGTACATCACTTTACTAGCATAAGGTTGTGTTTGCAATTCTGTTCATATGGTTGAATTTAAACAACGTTAATATTAACTTGGTCTGTATATGTCCCTTTTTAGGAATAATGGACGTATGTCCTGACACGTATGCATAATGCTCTTTTATTCTTCATTGCTTCAATAGGTTTCACTAATTTAGTTATAGGAAAAGTTAACGACAAACATTATTTTCCCTGGTGCACGTCTCCAAAAGACCTGTAATTTTTAACTATATTTATGGTGTCACACACAAAGTTCTGACAAAGAATGAATATACCAATTGTTACTACAGAGTTAATGTTCATACATTCTACTAAACAAGTAGAGCAATAACAATGTTCTCGTTTGTTTCCCTGGTATTTTTATTGAGAAAGTTATAAGGTAGGAGGCAGTTATTCGCCATGTGACAGGATGATATATATATATATATATATATATTTCGGAAAAGTACATCAAGATTTTAATACAGCTATCAGTAAGCCACACGGAAGGAAGGGAAACCTATGCAAGACGTGAAATTATAAACATCACGCATGCAATTTTGCCAATCTCTTTTTTTTTCTTCGAAATTGTTTGCATATGTTAAATAGAAATATTTTGTGTTACACCCCATGTATGTTACTTTAACATTGATAAATAAATAAGAAACAACTATTTGAGCAGTTACTATTAAAGTATTTAAGGTAAATAATTATTTTCACTTACATGAATTGCCAAAGATAATACTTACAATGAAGAAAAAAATATGCAAAATACTGTAGAAAAATGTTAAAAATCATATTTTCTATACAGCTCTGAATACTAGGTATTTGAGTTTAAAGTAATATTCAACACTCCAAATTAAATAAGTATAAATTGTCGTTAATAAAAAACCCGCTTACATCGCATAGCACGTTTTACACACTTTCACCTTTCAAAACCGTAAGATCAACATTACTACCATAGACAACTCACACAGGAACTGCGTAGTGTATGATCCACAATATCTTCAGTATTCCTGTACACTAAGTGGGGTAAGAATCAAATTACTAAATGTACAGTTACTTACAAAGGTAAATGGAGGTTGGAACTATAAGAAATAGTAGTACTTTCCTCCAGGAGAATATTGTTGCACTGTACGCCTCATAGACAACCAACATAACAGTACAAATTATTGTACAAATGCATGCAAGGATATTTCTCCATTGGGAGCAAGAAAGAATTGACTTGTTCAGCATCATGAAGAGGACCACGAGATAGTTGGGCAAAAATCAAATTCTTGTCTTATTCAAACGCACAGAGAGAGAGAGAGAGAGAGAGAGAGAGAGAGCATGGAAGAAGACGGGGAAGAGCGAAAAAAGAGGGGAAACCAAGGAAGGAGGAATGAAAAACGGCGCAAGACATGAAAATGAATGAAATTTTAACGCTTGTGAATCCACAGTTTCCGTCTCGTGCCCCCTGCCCCGTCTCTATCTGTTTTTTTGTTTTTCTCCATGTGCAGGATAATCAGCGGTTTATATGCATGCATGTATGTATGTATATATATATATATATATATATATAT
>JAGDQP010003718.1:23293-41604 GCA_022664845.1 Lepisma saccharinum
AGATGAGGCCTCTCCCGGAGGGAGGAGGTGGTCTACTGCTCCCACGCTGACCAGACGTGTTGGGAGAGGAGAGCCGAAGCCCTCAACTGTGATCGCTACCTCTTTATTCAGGTAGCTCCCCAATTGTCCTCACGACGCTGGGTGGACGTCGCACAGGCAACACCATCTGGAGTACTGAAACAGTCACCCGTCCAAAGCACTAACCAGACCCAGTTTTTTTATATTTTTCAATATCTTTTTTGCAAGTAGGTAAAATATTGGTAAACTAATGCTTCTCAAACGTCGTAAGGTGTCCAAGGTAGAATCCAACTTCTTGCGATTATTATACTGGCGATGAACTTACAAGTTCCGTTGGGCTCGCTGGGCTTTTGCTCCTATGTCGGCAAATCGGGTAACAGACGGCGGCCCGGAAATGGCCCGACAGCCAAACGCCACTTATGCTTCGGCGACGACCTTCTCCCAACTATTTCTCGACTCCTAGTCGGTGTTCCAACTATCCCCGATGGCGGTCCGACCAAATTATCGTCTTGGTCCGAATTTGGCTTGCTGGGTGAGTAACTTTAGAAGATGTCTTGGTGCTGAAGAGTTTGAAAATTTGATTGGAGACAGCCTATCTTTCTGCATTTTCCATCCCCATTGCAAATGTGACATTTCCGTCCCCAGTGCAAAGCCACGCTTTTACCTGGTGGTATCCTCGCATACTGTAGAATGAGCAATAGTCAGTTGTTGGAGACAGGGACTCTGGTTTAACACGTGTCGCTTACTTTTCGTCTTACTTGCGAATACTCTGAATCTTAACTATTTGAGTGATTCTTCTTCTTTAGATCCATAGATTTTAAACATTGCCTGCTCTTCTGCTTCTACAGTATAACAATTTATTTGGTGCTGTTTGGTGAATTGTTTACATAAGCTTCTCGCCAAAAATCATAATCTGTTAGAGGTTCAGAAGATTCAGAGAACAGGATATCATTTACTGATTACAGATGGGAACTCTAATTTCCAAAATGATTAGCTTTGATGAAAGTCCATAGAATATCAAGATTTTCATATAGTGAAACCATGAAGAAGCTGTTGTGTTTCCTTTTATAGAGGAAGCATCTGTTAATATGGATTGTTCCAGATTTTGCAGTGCATAAGACGTTGATATTACGTTAGCAATGTTGAAATAGACTTACTTGACAGCGAATCAACAAGCAATTTTAAAAGTTTGAAAAAATAAGCTTGAAAAAAGTTTTGAATTTCAGTGCCCCCGTAAAGTCCCGCACTGAGGAGTGACCACTCACCAACTTCTACAGTAATCTCCTATCATGCACATGCTTCATGCAACTAAAGCGGGTATCACGGGTGTGGATGCTTACGATTTCTGTCTTTCGGAGACATCTACTGCGAATCGGAGTATGTAAGTAGAAAGAAAGAAGGTGAAAAAAGAAGATAGAAGAAACGCGAAAAGAATTTTGTTGAAGAGGGCAAAAACCAGAATATGCATTGCTGTATATTCTGTAAAAATCCCTGTATCGAGCTATGATAGATTACCTGGTAAATCACGCATGCTGCGAACGGTGGGAAAACCCAGATAATATGTCTGTACTGACTCTACTATGAATCGCATCCTGAAAGCAAGTGTCTGTGTTGAACATGCAAACGCCGGTCAACTGCTGCGTCTCAGGTGAGTGGCTTCTTCATCAAGGGGCTGTATATACGAAGCGGAGTTATCCTCTCTGTCGTCTCGGTGTCCCAACAGGTGTCTACAGGTGGCCAGAAGTCTACAGGTAGCCTGCCCCAACGGTGATTTCTTCTCAGTCAAGTCAGAAATTCAGAATTCTATGTTAATCGAATTACACTCTTACAGCAGAGACTTGACTGTTTAGCTTTCAACAAGTGGGACTGATTGCCCAACATGACTACAAATGGTGCTAGGTACTTCGCCTCTTTGTCGCCCGGTTTCCCGGACAGTAGCTACCATGGTTGCCGTTGACCATGTTCGTCATGCTTCCATAATTAAGTGGATGTTTCTTCCAGTCTTGGTGTCGGTATCAGGAGGTGGCTATCCTTCACTGGTGAATACAACTCCGCTGTTGGCGTCATCACGTCACGGGCGATTGAGGGCATCACAGCTGCCAAGCGAGTGCTATCGGACCCCGAGCACACCGTAGGTGTGCCGCGGACTGACTGGGAAAGCCTCTATGAAACATCGTCCTTTCAATATATAATTTCTGTTACAGCTAAACACAACAAAATTGCCTCATTTTGTCAAGTCCCAAAAATTATTGAATTTGTGATAGTTCTCTTCTAACATTCAAGTTCATCCGACACACACACATCAACAAAACACTGCAGAAGAACAGACACAGTTAATTATATCAATACCGGGTGAACATTCACTCATCAAAACAAGGGAACACGTGACTATAGTTTAAGTTACATATCTCCGGAACAACGGATGTTATATGGGCGAAACAACAGTCATTTTCAAGAGAAAATTTTATCAGCTATAAAACTGGTCCGGTAGCGTTAAAGCGTAAGGTACTTAGTTTTGTACGTATTTGCAATTCTTTGTGTCATAAAGCAATTTTTCGTTAACTTTAAAAATTGAAACAAATAAGCTTTCTAATTTCATAAAGAATGACGATAAAGCTAAGAACCAAAAACCATCTTTTAGAAAATTTCATCCACTTTTTCAAGGTAGTTTGGTGGCGAACCTACAGATCAGAAAGTGGTAGACACTTAAGAATCGATTTTAACATACTTTTTACAATAAATAAACTTGGTTCCATTTCGGTTGCAATTAGTTACTCAGAAAACATTATTTTTACTAAACTATGACAATCATGGACCAAAACAGAGTGACGACTGACAACTGCTTACAGTTTTCACCACTTCGATTACAAAAATGAATTAATAGTATATTTTTCTAAAGATTCAGTATTCTTTCATCAGTATAAAACCCCTTCGGGGTAAAGACAAGAGTGACGAAAGAATTCTACTTACAAAAGAAGTGATATCCATTTTGTGAGTTACTTTCTTTGTATCACTATGACAGGCGTGTCTCCTTTGTAATAAAATTAGGAGATTTAATATATTTCCGACAAAGTGACACAAAGAAAGTAACTCACAAAATGGATATCACTTCTTTTGTGAGTAGAATTCTTGCGTCCCTCTTGTGTTTATCCCAAAGGGACTTTTATACTGATATCAGTTATTTTGTAAGGCTGCCTATTAAAAGAAAGTGCATATAATTCTTCATTAGAAAAAAACGATTTTGGGGTAGTGTCTCGAAAACAGTAACTCCTATCATCAAAATAAGCTTCGATTTAGCCCAACTAGTTAGGGACCGCAATTGACTCGCAAAAAAACCCGGCACCAACCACTTTGGGCTAAAGTGAATGGACAGACAGAATGACGGAGGATCTTTTGTATTATTTGCGATTGGGCTAAAATTGTCATAACTCATGAGCCCCTTCACCGATTTTGACGTGTGATACACCGTTCGGTCGCCTATATGGTCTGTGATAAGTACTATCACCATAAATGTGAAATTTTGATTATTTTTTTTTCAAACCGCCCGTTTCATCTTTCTCGGGTCCCCTTGTTGTTATTTGTTGACGACAGCACCTAAATTTGGGCTGAGAAGGTTTCTCTAGGCACTGTACCTACATACGAATTTTCATCAAAATCAGGCTCTGTCACCTTGCAAGTGTTTCTTGTGAGATACCTAAAGACGCTGGAAGACGAAGAGCAACAATTTAACAGTACCAGCTACATTCGGCGACCGAGAAATGGAAGCAGATCTGGATATCTTAGAAAATTTGATAAGAGAGCATTTTCGCAGACAGTAAAGCCTAATTCTTAAATCAGTGCACGGAGATGAATTTTCGGGCTCAAGAAATGGTTTACCGTTAGTGTTGTGTGAACACGTTTTAAAATGACATACAAGCACGCGAATTACGCACAAGGAAAACTGGAAGGAAATACTTGTTAGCGAAGAAGAGTCTTGTGCATATATAAGATATATATATATGCACAAGAAATCTATTCAAGACTTTTAAAATAAAACTATTTTCAATAATATATTATTGAATCGTATTATTTTCATTTGCCAAATTAAAAGAAAGATGAAAATTACGAGAGGAAAATAGCACAGTTTGAAAATAAGATATCCAACACACTGTGAAATATGTTGATGTTTCAGTGTTGGTTTAAGATTGCTTGAGTGCCAGTGGGGTTAGACGCCTATATTTTACTAATGATGTGATTGATCATAAGGCATATATAAACCTATTAAACGATTATCTCCATACTTCAGGAGAAAGATAGGAATTAGACAAGCCAGGATAATGATTTTCACCACACCGCTCCTCTTATGCGACTATGGACTTTCTACAACATTCCAGAAACAACGAAACTCAACCATGTCTGTAAAGAAGATTAAGGACTTATATCCAACAAACAATACCTTAAAAGCACCCTGAAAGAAGAGCGGGTGAATTCTTCGTCTTCGGGGATTTCAAAGTTAGTGAAGACTATTTCTTGTCGTCTTGAATCCATCTTGAAGTCAAAATTCACCAAATGTGGCAGATTATGAGGACGTCATTAATAAATTCATTCTAACACAAAACTACTTATAATTATATGGAATATATAAACTTATTTTGTACTTTTATATTTCATTTGTTAGTGCTGCTCAAGTCAATTTTTATTTAACTTTACTAAAACATATTTCTGTTATTAAGTAATTTTATAGAGTACATAGTTTTTTTGTTTGTTTGTTTGAAGAGTAAACATTTACCAAAACTATAATCTTCTCGAGTACATTAAAACGTTTAGCTTTTACTCCACAAACATTCAGAATCCTGAGAAAACTAAGAATGCCGCATTTTACTCCGAGTTATTTCTATGGTCTAGGAATGGTTATTCATTTTGTCCTGGTATTGACTTATTTAGCGAATAAAGAATGCGAGTTATTTAGCGACATTTCCCTGAGGAAAATTTCGCAGAGACTGCCTTTGTTCTTGAAAAACGAGGGAACAGTTCAATAATAACTAGAAAAAAAGTTTATTAATGAGAAGATGAGGCTATATTTGCAAACGTTTAGTATATATAAAATTCCGTAATTTACAGTTGTGTAAAATTTTGTTATTAAACTTTGCACATATTGACACATACTTTGCACTGACATTATTAAGAGTATATGAGATAATAGACGGTAGTGAACAATGAGACATTTTTATGGTGTTAAGTAAAGTAATGGCTATTTGCCATTATTAGGTACATTTTATATTCTTCACGACGAATAACATTTTTATTAATAATACTTTTTATTAATAATACTTTTACTAATAATACTTGCAGAATGCTACTAAAGTTTGGAATACATACGAACATGTGTAATTGCACGCAGTTGTTTACTTATGCAACCACAAGTAAACAATGACTAACTATAAAAGAGAAACACTTCCAAAAAGTAAAATGAAACGAAACAAAAGGTAGATAAAAGTCGCAGTTTATCATTATTATCCGGTAGAAACTTGCATTTCACACAAAATTCTAAATATCTGTTTTTGTTAGTTCTCACAATATGTCTCTTCCATCCTTAACGAACTGATTACCAAGAAAATGCCAGTTTCTTGAGTTTTTATAACATTCGATTTGAGACACCTTATTCTGAGTCAGAATAGAAGCATCTACATCATGCTAAATACACTTCATCTTAACACCAAATATGTCTCTTTACAATCTCCTGACTTGCAAATATTCTGCCAAAGAACTGTAACAAAGAGGTCATGATGAACAAAGAGGTTACGTATCTTTCTCTACGCAGGATCTTATCACGATATGAAAACAGTAAGTTGTCTGTATGAGGATGCAGGTTGAAGAAGACTTGAATAGTCCACACCTACTTTGGATGCATCACTCCAACGCATGTGGTTTTACGTTGGCCACAATAAGTATGGATCTTTGATATTCAACAGATGCGATTTTTATTGAGTTATTTCCAAAAGCATTTTGTCAATATCAGAACGGTAGCTGCTTCTTTCAGAGACTGTAGTTAGATGTTCTTTAGTGGTTCACAACACAGCTAGGAACATTTTTATACGCAGATAAAGTTTTTGGTGTATTCTGAGATAAGCCAACCGACACTGTAAAGTTCACTAAAAAGTCTATTACCAAACGAGTCCTTGCCCAAAAACAATGAAATTCTGATATTGGCATTGTTGAGTTCATTTTATTATTTTCTAATACATTAGTAACATTTTGCGATTCAAAACCGTCTCCAAAATCATTTAATCATATTACCGTAAGAAATTAAAAGACTGAATCATAATTAACATTGCAAGAAGGTAAAATATTGGTACACTAATACTTCTACAGCTTTGTAAGATATTAATAGCTGTACTTTTGCCCTAGTATTCAAAAATAAGAAGTGTATAACAAGTGTTTTTTGTCAATTTCCCAACGATTATGGCGCTTGGACAAGAACACGTTTGGAAATGGACGCCTTGTAAAGTAATAAAATAAGAGATTTTAAATCTAGTCTGCGGGAATTATTTTTTAAAAGAACTAACGATTTATTGCAAGTTAACACACGATTCCAAATGAATTGTTTAGCTGATGGAGCAACAAACTCAACCTCTTCAAACGTTAATTTGTCTCAGATCTCATTTGTCATACGTTACTTATTGTTCCAGATTCTTCAACTTGAAGATTTCCCTAGGACACTTCGGTACTGTTTTTGGTAATAAATAATTAGCATCTATATTTCGAAAAGATAAAAATATACTTGCTTAAGCTTCGATTTATCGGGATATTGTCCAGTGCAATTTACATAGTTTCTTACTTGATTAATGTAAAAAAGGAAATGCAAGCTGGCAACACAGCCAAGACATTGTCGTTTTCATTGTAAACATATTAAAATTGATAAAGTCAACAATGTTTTCATTCACTATATAACTTTTCTGGGTTAGTGCGAATTAAATGGCCGCTCTGACGCCTGGTGGGAAAAGCACCTCAGCAACACAACACAGGTATCGACCAAGGTCACTCGTCTAACGTCATGAGCTCTGTGTACGTCCAGCAAACAGGCTCGGGTAGGCAGACAGTCAGGAGGCAGTGTGTTGTGTAACAGGGTCGTATGAAAGTGCACAACGGAGAACACAATTGCGAATGAATTTCCTTCATTAATTGTAAGTGAGACATTCTGTATATTAACAGTGCATTTAAGACAGAAATGGCGAATGAACGCACCATTCGCCAATGGTTTGTCGAATTTCGTTCCGATTCCACAACGTTGAAAATTGAGCCCCGTGAGCACTGACCAACATCATGATTGGATGAGCTGCTCAGGAACACCATGGAAGCGGACCCTCGGAGAAGTGTTCGTGCCAATTCAGACGAATTAGGCTACTCCAGACCACTGCCAGTCGGGGCTTTCGTGCGATCCGTAAGGTAAAGAAGCTGTACTCATGGGTACCACATGAGTTGACACCTGCAAACAAGAACCACCGTCTAGAGGTGTGCAGTTCTCTGATTTGTAAGGAATAAGCGGGGAGATTTTCCTGCATACAATTGTGAATTCAGGTGAAAAATGGATCTGCTATGGCAATCGTATATGGTCAGGACAATGGTCGGATCGTGATCAACGCCGAGGACTGCGTCCTAAACCAGCTCTCTATCCACAAAAGGTGTTGTTGCTGGTATTATGGTCTATGGTGGTAGTGATCCATCATGTTCTTTTCAGGCGAGGTGAAACTGCAGTGCTGAACTTCATGCAATGTAATGCAAACTTTCCCGGAGGTACCCAGCAATGGTGAACAGACATGATGCAGGCTCTCGATGAGTTGTAGGATGAAACGCTTCATCATCCACTGTATTTCCCCGATCTCTGATGCCGATCTCTTGCGACATCTCGATCACTTCTTGCAGGGAAGACCTTACCTGATGATCGAGTGGTGCAACACCCAGTTGAGGATTTCCTCGCATCGTTAGCCACGGATTCCGATCGTTGGCTGGGCGATGCCAACAGTGAGTGCATGCAGACGGCAACTACTTTGATTAACTAGGTAATGTGGTTTCCGATTTCTTTGGTCTTTGGACGTGGCGCCTCTGAAGTGGATATTTAATTCGCACCAACTCAATATATATGAATACGGGCCGTAGTTTGTAATCAAACATCTTATTTGAAGAGAGTATAAAACAGTCGTTTAGAGCAATATTTCACATTTTCAATCCTTTTTACGAAGAGCAATGTTTTATTTAATCCGTTTTTCATTTTAGACTTACATTTTGTGGTAACGTGACAAATAGCAAAATTACAGATAATTTACAAAAATAAATAATTTGATCACATACAAGGCATAAACCGTACTCCTATGACGAAATATACGTTATTATTTCAAATTTAATGCTTTGGTTTAGACGTTTAGAAATTTATTATCGGATATTTTGTTCCCATTTACATTCTCTTGCGAAGGTAAGTACAGTGTATCAGACCTTTCGACATATTAATAACATGTAAGATTATTCAATTACAATTTGTATCAGGGACAAGCTTTTACATTTGAATTTCTTTTAGTAGCCAGCCAGGAACATTAATTTAGTCATGGACAATATATCAGCAAAACATACTCTGCTACTTTAACATAATCAGCACTAGAAACATTATAATAAAAGAAACACAGAACAGTATTAAACAATATTTTCATATATTCTTTAATAGAGATCATGTTTAGTGGTGTTACATTAATTAGAAAAATAAACTACGTGAATTATTACATCCCAATAAGATAAAGATAGCAAATTGTTTCCTTTATCTTTTAGACATTTTATAGTTTAACAATTGTTTAGTTTGCTACCTTCACGAGAATGATGCATGTTTAAAATTCTGCTCAGAGATACTTCTTTCAATTTCCGTTTCCAGCATAAACGAACCGTATAAAACGAAAATGAAAAGCAGATCACATAAATGATAAAGCATTTTCTCATCTTACTTTCGTAAGACAAGGAAAGTCCGCCGGGTACGAAATAATTTTCCTCAAATTTTCTTTTCTCGAATAAAAGAATAAGATGGAAATATGAGACACACACACTCAGTCTCATACAGAATGCGAAACCCCTCACAGTATATATCAACGTATAGCAAGAAAAATAAAAGGAACCGGGTGTACAGGGATAGACTACAAGCTTTTTCCTAATGTCTGTAATGACTGGATGTGTTGTGTAGAGCAATATCATGAACTCGCAAGTAAAAACCCTGATGTTCAGTTACCAAGACATGCGGTTGATTTTCAGCGAAGGAGAGGGTGCGCATATAACTCAGAGGGAAAAAACTAGAGCAAGAAAAAGAAGACGATCTGCACGCTTTCTCCAAGTTGAAATATTGCTTCAAGATATTTACGTTCTTTTGCGAATGCTGCTGCTGCTATTTGTTAAAGGGGATGGATTCGACCATGAATTTTAAATACGAGAGCAAATAAAGGTTACAATGACAAAGTCATCAAGCTGTAAATTAATTATCTGTTAAATCTCGTGGCATTGGAAACATAGATGTGATTATTAAATTGGAATATTATTGTAATGCAGTATTGCATTTTTTTTAAACTTTACTTGTATATAAATGTTTAATAATTATATAGGAGAATTGTTTGTTTAAATACTCAATGGCAATTGACCAATAAAATTGCTCCATATTTCATGCACTTTTTAAGTGTCTTTCTAGGAGTTTAAAAACAAAGTACTTTTATTTGATATGATTGAATATATACATGTGATTGATAAGATTTATTAAAATCAGAATATAAATTTAATTTCTATAACTTTGCGCCAGGCTATGATCTACCAGGTGCCCAAATTTTGTTAACTGTAATATGGACCTACAGAGGAAAAATAAATTTCCTACATATGTATTATCGGTTACCGCTACTTTCAAAACCTCCCAATCGGGCATTATACGTTAGAGGTGGAACGGTTCACTTAGGTCCTCAAAACTTATGTGTATCCTAAAGGAAGCGTTATCTTGACTAATGATTAAATCGCTAGTATTCACAGCTATGTTTGAGATATTATCCATCTCAACAATTATTTAGATTTTCAGGACTAGCTCAAATCTGACGTAAGATTTGGTTTGCAGCTAAGCCAAAACCTTATTATCTCACTACGTGTGTACATATATACAGACTTCTGAAACTATCTGTATCTAATTAATGAAGGCGCATACTATATTATATAGCCATGAAAAATTAAATATATTGAATCACGTGTGTCAAAAATGACATTATCTTGTGTGAAGTTTTCTTAATTAGCAATTTTAGAAATAATTAATAATTCTCATTTTTTTAAATTATTCGGTAGAATGATACCTGATGTTTTATTAAAATTATATATTTTGACGATAATTTATAATGTTCGTCTATAATAATACGAATTTAATGTATTTCATATTTTCACTTCATTGAACACATATATTCAATTCCATTGTTCTTCATCTGTTTTACGCGCATCTAAATACATTGGGCTTTTTCTTTGAATCATGTTCATTCACTGAACCTTGATCTTCAAATTAAATCCCAGAAAAGAACACTGTTTCAGTTCAGAAGTACTAAACACTAATTTAAGCGTCAGGAAAAGTATGAAATCTTGGTAATAATAAATAATCATGTGCACAAATATAAATTTACCAAACAGGCATACCGTCTCAGACGCTGTTGTTCTTAACAGAAATACACAGGTAACTCTGTTTCTGGAATATACTTTGTTATCTAAAACCGGAAGTTAAAAATGCTTAAAATTCTTCATAATTTTATATTCTTCTTTCACAATTTTTGGAAGAGGCAAAAATTGCAATTAAGGCAAATTAACAGGATGGGTTCAATTTTCCAACTGATTTCTTACCAAACATTAAACTCATCACTGCTGGTCTCACTGATTAGTGGTGTAAAAAAAACATTTCCAAATAATTATATCCGTAACATCAGTTTAATAATTTTTCAACCTCATTTACTTGGTTTAGTCAGATCAATTAGACGTAGCCCAAACAGCTTTAGCGCTCTTTGTATTGGGAATACTTTTATATGTAACACTGCTATGTAAGATGTGACATACAGGGAATCACATTCAAAAGGACAAATTTATGAGCTTTATTTTATTTTGAATGTCAAAAACTATGAGTTATTATGACCACTTGTTATTATCATTATTTTTACATATGAAATAGAATAAAAATCGAAGTCAATAGTAGGTGACTTGAAACTTCTTTAAACAGCTCTTTGGTTTGATACCTGATGCAATTAGACAATTACATTTTATTCTCTGACCTACAACTCACTTTTCAGTCTTAAGTTAGAAACTTTCGCCATGTCCAAGATTTTGCTCAAGTCTGCCTTCATTTTTTACTAATCATGCTTCTTTTATGCCTTTAATCACACATTTATGTATGACCGCTACAAGACCCAGATTTTATCCATTGTGTATCCTTTGCGATATTATCTCCACTTCTCAGAAGTTTGTTCACATTTTCGGGCCCATTCTTTAAACACTTATTCTACTCAAGGGCACTTGATGTTTTAACAATGTTTGCAACGTGTGCTACTTTTAATATTTATATAACGCTTAATTAGCACTTTTGCCGCTTTCACACTAATGTAATCTATATATGCTGCTCTAGTTTCATTTTACTTATGTTTCCGATACAATAGACTCACAAGGGTGGTTTTGTTCTTGTTACTGCTCACTCACAATGATTCTCCTGAGTTGCGGTTAGGAATTTTAAAGTTTAAACATATCCAATCAAAGGCAACAGTACACGTCTATTCATGGGGTTAAAATGCTTACAATGTTCTGCACTTACTGTTGGTACTCTAAACTCCCTCGAACGCAAGCCCATTTAAAAAGCATTGCAATGTTTTTAAAATTTTCTCCCTTATTTTTAATGTTACAAACTTCAAATTTTACCCACATCTAGAGGGGATGCATATTTATGACTGCATATTTAGAGGGTCTCACAATTTCAATATACTCAATAAATCAGTGTCTTATATCTTTACTTTGAGAAAGCAGCAACGGTAGATTGTGACCATTTTATCTGCACACCTGCTGTTGAAATGTTGACAATGGTGGGTGTCTGGGTGACTCATGAATGTTCTTTCCTGCTTGCTTCTAGCGAAAACACCACCTGCAAGGTCACTCCACACTTCCTTTCTTTAGTTGCTTCGCTTTACTTACATGGACAACATGGATAGCAACGAAAATATTTTGAGTGGGAAAGGAAACTAAAAGCTCGTTTTTCTTGCCGAGCGAAGAAGATTTGTAAGGTATTTTGGCTTCAGAAACATAAGAAACGAGTTTCCATTGATAAATTTGTGTTATGGTTTATAACAAACCGTATTCAAAGAAACTATTGCAGATATTGAAAGCTGTTTGAGAAATGAACCAGAAAGCACAAACATGCTCACTAACCGACAAAATGTAAATATTACCAATTGAAAAAAAGCTCCTCAGTTGCTGTAGTCCAAAATCCCTCGCTATCGCAGTGTGCAAAGCATAGTCCAGGTGCTGGAAACTACAGTGGTCTGAGGAAGCACCCCCAGTAAGGAAAGCGAGTCACGAAATTATATATTTTTTTCAGTAACAGTATCCGTCTTTATCTTATGTTAATAAATAGCCAGTCTTATGTTAATAAATTACAAACATTACCTTTTATATCACTCTCGAAAAACTTATGTAAGACGTGTAACAATGAGTAATGTTTGCAATTCAATTTCGATCTCAATCCTAATATGGAGAAAATTCTGTAAAAAACAAAGTTTCATTATTATGCCTTGGTCTTGTTTTGCTCATTACTATCAGTGAGTGATAAGCATATTGGTCTTGCAGTCTAGGTCTACGATTTGAAGACCAAGACCAGATATGCAAGACAATAGTAGTCTTGGTGCTGATCTTGTTTTACTTACCACTAGAAACTATATAGTTTCGCTACTTTTCAGATGTAAAGGTGCTTCTTGGCTATACTTATAATATTTCTGAAGACGACATTGTCACGATTTTTTTAAATACTGTACGACGAAATGATAATGAATATCAATAAGTATCATGTTTTATCTTCAAAAACTATATAAAATGTTTGATGCCTTTTTACTACCGTACTAATTGGAAAACAAGAACAATTCCTCGCTCGAACAAGTGCGGAAGAGCTATGCTCATAAAATCAAGTAAAAACGAAATCAGTAAATTTCATGAAGATATAATAATTTCTAAAATAGTAATTTTGACAAAACGGTAGTATTGATATTTGCTATATTTACTAAACATATTTATGACGACCAGTACTTGGCCAATAGGCAATATAACTACAAATTTTGGTGATTACATTGTTCTTGTTTGCCTATTATTTTTAAAACATCACCGAACTCACTTTGGCCGAAAATAAGAAACGACATACTTCTCGATTTCCATGCTAACGATTGCATAGACCTACAAATCTGCGATAATTGAAATAAGTCAGTCTGATAATTTTTTCTCTTTCGGCAGCGTCCAGCTCCAAAGTAGGCATTGCTCAAGATACGTTTACAGAAAATTCTTTCGAGCTTCGGCGTGAGGAATTACCTCTCTAAAATGTTATTTTTATTATTTTCTCAACATATTGTATACGTTGGATTCACACGACGTCACATTTTGAAACATGATAAAGAAACAAGTATTTTAATACTGGGTCTAATTGATTCAGACTACGAAATGTCCCCCTGACTGCTACAGTCCTTTCTATTATTCTTTGCTACACAACAGAGGTAGCTGGGCTAGGGTCTTGGTGGTAGAGCGCTAACCTCCCGTACTAAGGCCCTTTTTACACGAAGCCACCATGGTCGCGCCACTAACCGTGCCACTAGTTCGAAAATGGAGCTGGAAGAAGGAACTACTGTTCTTTCTCTGTTCTCACGTTTGCGTAGACGCCGAAAGTGGGGAAAAAGTAAATTTTGGGTGCATCCATTATTACAAGATCGATCAACCAAAGGAATATTCTACACACTGTGCAATAATCTGCGACAGAATTCGAAAAATATTTTTAATTTGACGCGTATGAGCATTCTAACTTTCGATGAGTTATTACAATATTTAAAAAAGACGAACTGACTGGTGTAGATACGAACATGAGGGTCAGCATACTCGATACAAAATCAATAGAGGGACAGACTATCAGACAGACAAACTCACAGTCAGACAGAGACAGAACACTGATCTAACGTTTTCATGTTTTCAAAATGAATAAATTTTCAAAATAAATAAATGAATAAATTCATTTAACCTCTGTTAACCAGTTATAGCCCGTCACCGAGAAAAAGGCGTTCTTTTCGATTGAAAGTGAAAGGGATAACTGGTAGTAGGCTGAAACTACGTACTCAAAGGGCCATAGTACTGGAAGCTGAACGACACATCGGAGGAAAGAATAGGAACTGTGCCCCCATGGTGCAGATCTGTACCCATACCCCCCGGAGGCTCCGCCCCATAGGGTACGTTTGCCCCATTTATTGTAACACACTCGTGATGGTACACCTACATAATAAATTTCGTTTCTTTATCTTCAGCGATTTGAAAAATTGGTTTCTGGAAGCACATTTTGGATTAAAGACGGCGGCTTTTTTAAAACATTTTCTTATATTGTCGTGATCCACTCGTAAGAGTATACCTTCATACCAAATTTCATTTTTCTAGCTCGAACAGTTTGGAAAATGGTTTTGGGGCAGCCATTTTGGATCCAAGATGGCGACTTTTCCAAAATGTTATAATATTTTCCTAAATTAGTCTTGATAGCATACCTTAGTGCCAAATTTTGTATCTCTAGCTCAAATCGTGTAGAAAATGAATTTTTGGGGTCCGCCATTTTGGATCCAAGATGGCGTCTTTTGTAATATTTTCGTAACCTACTGATGATGATGTACCGTCATACCAAATTTGCTGTTTGTAGCTCCAGCGGTTTAGACTGTGTATTCTACACAACACAACAATGGGTTTTGCGGCCATTTCGGATCCAAGATGGTGACTTTTTCAAAATTTTTCAATATTTGCTTAATCTACTGGTGATGATGTACCATCGTATCAAATTTCGTTTTCCTAGCTCTAGCCGTTTACGTTGTGCAATGGCTAATCAAAACTTTTGTCTTTTATGTGACACTAGTTCTTGCAGATTGAATTGTTTTCAATCTGAAGAAGGAAAAATGATGATAAAAGTTACATACAAAAAAACTGTTTATATAATAAGAATCAAAGCTTAGGATTATTTTCACATTACAATACCTTGTAGCGAGATGTTTACTGTATACCAGCGGCCGCCTATCCTAACACAAGTTTTTCCACCGAGCGGCCATAGCTTAGTTAGCATTCCGGAGGTATTGGGTTCATTTTCAGAGGCTGACCATCTGGACTGCAGTTTTCCAGATTTTTCTTTTCTCACACCAGGGAAATCCTGGGTTCGTAACTTTAATAGTGAAATATAGAGAATACAAAAATTTAAGGTGCGTTGGACAATGGAGGCGGAGCTAAAGGGGGCAAAACCCCGAAATTCACAGAAGTCAAATGAAGGATATATCCACAGTATTTCGGAATAAAGGATGGAACTTATGAGAGGTGATTTCTGACATCGAAACAAGTAAAATAGTCCTTTGAACATGAGTGAAACTTCGCTTTGTTTTGGATATACAGCGTTTCCAACTTTTGAGTCCAAAATCGACGCCTAGTAATGGGAGCAAATGAGTCATTGAATGAAAATTCCTTTACCGGAAATTTGTCTCTAGCAACATGGATTTCAGATTGACATCAGGAGTAAAACTCGATGTCAGCGGTTTGTCAGTGTTGCCAACTAGGTATAAAGATTACATTTTTAAATGGCAATACGCCGTGTTATTGGCTATTTTACATCGTCTAGGGATAATAAATAACATACTTAAAGCACACACCACCGTGTTGCAAACTACAGACAAGACAGAGAGGATTTCGCGAACTTATACAAACTACAGGTCAGCCCATCTGAAATAGTCCAGCTTGGTTAATCGACCTCTCTCAAAATAATAATAATGTTGAAAAGATTTTATTTTGTAAACATACAGCTGGAATTGCCACTAGTGCATCACAAGAATACAATTATAAAATTACATAGAACTGTGAGAGAAAAAAAAAGAATTACATGCAGCATCCATAAAATATGACAATATATAAACAAATCATGGTTCAATGCAAATAAAAAAGATGGCTTATCACAATAATAATAATAATAAGGGGGGAAATTGAACGGACCATACCACGTTGACGGCGGCCATCTTGAAATCCGCCATCTTGGATTCAGCTTGAAAATTTTAAATAGAAAAGGATGGGTGTGGCATATCAAATAGCACTAAAATTTCCTGGCGAATTCATAGCTGTGTTTTGTTTTTGTCTATCTCTAATGGTTTGAGATTTGCAACGGTTTTTTCGTTATTGTTCGTTTCAGGTTCACTAATTGAAGATGGTCCTCATGAAAGCTAAAGAAATAAAGATTGTTCTGATGTCAGGTGAACGTATCGCAGATAATTTCAAAAATCGCCATCCTGAAAGGAACAATATCTCACCCACCAAAGATTCTACCCTCCTATCCAAATGCATCAGGGAGAAAGGGAGAAAGCAAATGATAGGGAGAAAGCAAATAATTGCAGTTAAGAGGCCAGACGGGACCGTAACACGAAATAAGGAAGAAATTATAAAAAAAAATTATTTGAAAATTTCTACAGAGAATTGTACTACTCCGAAGAAGAGCTAGGAAATGAAGACTAAGAAGAAAATTATGTAGATGTCCCAGATGTAATGAAAGAAGTGGATAAAGTAATCCGAGGGATGAAGAATGGAAAGTCGCCAGGAGAAGATGGACTCACAGCAGAGATGTTTAAATGGGGAGGTGGACAGATGAAAGAGGAACTTGCGAAATTATTCTCAATGTCCCTAAGGAAGAGAAATACCCAAAAGTTGGAATAAAGCTGTTATAATTTTGTTGTACAAGAAAGGGGACAAAGAATGCGTCGAAAACTACAGACCAATTAGTTTACTGTCAGTTCTATATAAAATGTTCACCAAAGTTATTTTGAATCGTATTGAACGGGATTTGGATTTTAACCAGGGAAGGAAACAAGCCGGATTTTGTCGTGTATTTAGCACAATGGACCACATACAAACATTCAATGAAGTTATGAAAAGGACTAATGAATATGAACTTCCACTATGTTTGAGATTCATAGATTTCGAAAAAGCTTTCGATTCGGTCTCCTTGTCAGCAGTACTTAAATCACTTGAACATCAAGGTATCGAAAATGCGTATTAAGCTACTGGGAAATATTTATTCGACTGCCACATCTGTCATTAGACTACATCAAGAAAGTGAAAAATTTTAAGTTGGAAAGAGAGTAAGGCAAGGTGATTCAATTTCCCCAAAACTATTTTCTGCGGTCCTGGAGAGATTGTTCCAAAATTTAAACTGGGATGAAGTTGGAATTAAAATTAATAACAAATATCTTGATCACCTACGGTTCGCTGATGATATAGTTCTGTTTTCTTAAAATGCGGAAGAACTACAAACCAGAATGGAAGAACTGATTAATGAGAGTTCGAAAATAGGCCTTACAATGAATTTAAGTAAAACAAAGGTTATATACAATCAACATACTGCAAAACGGGAAATAAAGATTAGCGGAGAGACAATAGGCATAGTTGATGAGTATGTTTACCTAGGCAAGCTCAAAACATCGAATGCCAAATTGACTGATGAAATAAATAGAAGATGTAAAATAGCGTGCAGTTCGTTTGCAAGACCACTATATTTTCAAAGCAAACTACCAATGTGTATGAAGCGTAAAGTTTATAATCAATGTGTCTGACCTGTGATGATATACGGCTGTGAAACTTGGACATTGAATGAGCAAACATCTCAAAGATTGAGAGTCACACAAAGAGCATGCTAGGAATAACCAGGATGGACAGGAAGACAAATTAATGGATTCGCGCACAAACAAAGGTAGAGGATATAAGTGGAAATGGGCCGATCACATAGCTAGACGAACAGATAGAAGGTGGACGACAAATGTACTACATTGGATTCCTAGAGAAGAGAAACGACCGAGACGACGTCCAAATGTAAGATGGATAGATGAAATGAAGCGTTTTTCAAGAGCTACATGGATTAAGATAGCATCAGACCGAGATGTATGGAAAGAAAAGGGGGAGGCCTTCATCCAGCAATGGATAGAAAACGGCTGAATATGATATATATATATATATATATATATATATATATATATATATATATA